>BQNB010080423.1:3335-26526 GCA_026074375.1 Tanacetum coccineum
AACTTTAGATTTCCATCTTCCTGAGAGATAACTTCACCATGAATTTCCAATTGGCTGATGAGTTTCTGAAACCTATCATAGGTTTTATCTAGTCCTTCGGATCTTGATGCAGCAAAATTTTCATATTGCTGCTTCAAAATGGTCTTCTGCATTTTCTTTGATTCTTTGTTGCCTCTAAACCTGTTCTTGATAGCTTCACATAAGGACTTTGCATCCATGATTCCATGAAACTTTAATAGATGCTTATCAGGAATAGCCAACAACAGAGTGCTTTTTGCTTTCAATTCATTCTTTCTTGCTAGCTTTTGCTCAGCAGTTTTAGGAGGAATAGGACCTTCAGAACCAGCACTAGCTGATGCAATTGCAGCAGGTGCATCACCATTCACAATAACCTCCTAAAGAGCATAATCAGTGTGAGTGAGATATTGTTCCATTCTCATGCTCCAGAGATCATAGTCTCCTGTTTTGAGCATAGGAAGTTTTAGTGCAGACAATGTTTGGGTAATTTCTGACTGTGATTCCATCTTCTCTTTGATAATGAGATCTTGTGTAGATATAGTGTTCTGCTTATTCAGAGTTTCTTCAATAAGCTCTGATACCACTTGTAGATCCCAATGAACATATCTTACTTAGCTTGTTAAAGCTTAGTTGTATTGGATAGATCCAAGATAACTATAGTAGAAACTAAGATTAAGAATATCACAAACTATGTGGAATCTAGCTTGTAATACTAAGAAGAACAATAAAATAGTAAAACAAGATTTTTACTAAACTTTTAATATATTGAATACTATTTTGAGTTACAAAATAGCTATGAATACTAACTATGATTGCTATGCAAACTATGAATACTAATAAAAAACTAATAAACAATCTATGCATAGAGCTCCTTTTATAACCAAGGAAACTCTAATGGGTCATACAAAACGCGTCAAGTGATCAAGCATTCTAATTCCTAATATAACTTGATCGATACTGATCAACCTTAAAATATATCAAGCAGATTCATTTGCCAGAACCTCTGGTTCTGCCGGAGTCAAACATCTCATGCCGAGTCGTCCAACAAGGTACTCAAACCTTTCTTGCAAAAGAGCTTTCGTAAACATGTCGGCTAACTGGTATTCAGTTCTGACAAAGTATAATTCAACTATACCACGTTCAACATGTTCCTTGATAAAATGATAACGGGCATTGATGTGCTTGGTGCGGGAGTGTTGCACAGGGTTGCACGAGATAGCTATGGCTGACTAGGAGTCGCAGTATCAAAGCCATAATCCTTAAGCCGTGTTCTCATCTAAACGACTTGCCCATAAATTGCAGTTAACTGCTTGCACTAAGTTTGGTCTACTGGAAGTGAGATACATGAGTGACCCTAAAGTGATAAAAAGAATTTCATTCCCCCAGATCTTCACCCAGCTTAGGTTTAGTAGCCATTGGTGTACCAATGCTATCACATTTGTCCATTCCATGCTTTTTGAGTATTTCTAAACCATACTTAGACTGGTTGATAAAGATACCTCGTTGGGATTGGTGGATCTAAAGTGATAAAAAGAAATTCATTCCCTCATTAAGGACATCTCAAATCTACTGTGCATTAGTTTTTCAAAGGTTTTAGAAAATTTTGGGTTTGTAGACCCGAAAATTATGTAATCGACGTAAATTTGCACAAGTAGAATGTCCTCCCCTTATCTTATCATAAACAGAGTGGGGTCTATAGTACCTTTAGTGAAACTTTTTGATATCATGAATGTCGAGAGTTCATCATACCAGGCTCTTGGAGGTTGCTTCAATCCATAAAGTGCTTTCCTAAGGCGGTAGACTTTTTCTGGATGACCAGGATCAACGAACCCGTCTAGCTTACTGACATATACCTCTTCCTTCAATGGATCATAAAGAAAAGCCGTTTTAACGTCCATCTAGTATATAGGAAATTATTTGTGTGCGGCGTAGGCAACGAAAATTCAAACAGATTCCAAGCGAGCGACTGGTGCAAAAGATTCTTCAAAATCAATACCTTTTTCCTAACGATATCCCTTAGCTACAAGTCATTCCTTTTTGCGAATAACAGTATTGTCTTCATCTTTTTTGTTCTTCCATAACCCTTTAGATCAATCACAGTTTTCCAAAAGGTTTGTCAACAAGTTCCCAGACGTTGAGTCTGTCGAATTGATGAAGCTCTTCCTGCATTTCTTCGATTCATGCATGATCATCCATTGATTCCTTAATGTTCTTTGGTTCAGCAGTACTCACAGTGAACACGAACATGCTCATTTCAGGATCTGTAGAAAGTTGTCGTCTTATCTGCACAGGCTTTGATGGATTTCCACGAACTTGTTCTAGAGGATGATCTTTGGTCCAATGGTAGTCAAAATGTTGTCTTTGTTAAAATGTATGAATGTTTGAAGTATCAATATTGCGTGAGGAAGACTCAAAAACTTCTTGTACCGGTGTACATAATGGATTGATACATTCATATGCTTTAAAGTGTGCATCTTCTGCTTGATCATTGTTGTTTTCCTCAGCATTGATATTTGTTGGTGGAATGATCGGTTTTAATGTATATTGAACATTCAGTGTAGGTTGTGTGTCCTATTTTTGAAGATTATCAAAAAAGGGGAAGATTTTGACACACTTTGGTTTCTTGCAATGAAGTATTCTTCGTACATAGGACTGAATAGTAATTTCAAATCTTGTAGTGATGGATCTATTGTGTCTGCTGAAGGAGAAACATTTGGAACCAGCTTTAAACTTGACGGTTCATTGTTGTGGTCTTGAAATCTGAGTCCTGAAGTGTTATCATCAGACGTCATTTGTTGTTTAGGGTACGGGGCCAGAACTGTTATGTACTGACGCTATTTTTTGCTGAGGCGCGAGGCCAGGATTGTTATGTACTGACGCCATTACTTCCTTAAGATCATCAAAGTTGATATGAATGGATTCAACGATTAATCTGGTCCTCTTGTTGTAGACTCTATATCTCTTTTATTGTGTAGAATATCCTACCAAAATGCACGGACCCCCTTTCTC
Organism: Tanacetum coccineum; assembly: GCA_026074375.1. Lineage (NCBI taxonomy): Eukaryota > Viridiplantae > Streptophyta > Magnoliopsida > Asterales > Asteraceae > Tanacetum > Tanacetum coccineum. The sequence goes on from BQNB010080423.1 coordinate 6,363, forward strand.
CCTCATTTTGTGATAAGGTGTCATTTTATACACTTTTTCGAGGTCGTTTAACCTCCTAAATCGTGCATTTATGCCCAAAATAGATACTTAATCGTTCCTTTTCAGGTATTTCTCATTTGGAGGGCATTTAAAAGAATAACACGTGACTTGGGCTCATTTGGAGAAGAAACGGACAAGACTACGGACCAACACCAACATTTCTCAAGATTATGTTCTCAGCAGTTAGAGACGGCGTCACAGTTTCTACGTGACGTCGTCACAAGGCATCCCATGACGGCGTCACACTTTCCATGACGGCGTCAGAGATCACGACCCAGCCCATTATCTAGAATATTCTCTTTCATGACGGCGTCACGACTAAAACGCAACGCCGTCACATCATTTTTCCTATATATACAAACCCGAATTTAGGGTTTTGAGGTGCAACTTTAGAATAAAAAAGTTCGTTTAGCAGTTGTTAGGGACGATTTTAGGGCCTAAAAACCCTATTCTACTTCCTCCAACTCATGTTTTAATCAAGTAAGGTTTATTTAATCATTCAATATGTCTATGTGTTGTTTGATTCATCTATGTTCTTGCTTTATCTATAACATGCTTGGCTAAACCTTCTATTGTGTTTATTTATGATTGTATGAAACCTAGAATGTAGATCTTAGTGGTGTTGCTTCTTGTGATGGATATGCATGTTAGGTCTTAAAAAACCAGCTTTTGTCTGTATCGCTGTTGATATGTCTAGAAAAACATGATTGTGTAGAAAGGATACCATCGGGTAACAGTCTTCATACTTCCTTGCCCCCTTATATGGTTGATCCACTCTTAATATATTTCACATGCATTTAATATACTCTTATGGGCCTTGTAATAATCTTCATACTACCTTACTTGTGCGTTGCCTTAACGGAATATTAAATAGACGGCGGATTTGTGTAATTCGTTCATGACTTAGGAAATAATTACATAGATCATCACAAGTGTGACAAAGCAACAACACTAGGAGAAGCAATCTAGGGAGTAATACATGATTAAATAAACACAGTCTTTTATTATATTGTTATCACCAGTAGCGTAGTTAATATTTAGTTTAATAGCTAAAACCAACCAACCTATCCAATATATGATTTTACTGCTTTCCTAAAAATATAAAAATACAAAAATAATCTTCTCTCAACCCTTAGAATTCTGTTAGACCGTGATCAAGCCTTCCCAACCTATTCCCCGAGTGAACGATAACAACCCCCCGAGTCTTGCCTATACTACTACTACAACGATTAGGTGCTCTGCCTAGGGAGTTGTAAAACTTCATGTAGAAGTCCTACGACGACCGCATCAAGTTTTTGGCACCGCCGCCTGGGGAATAGTTAGGTTCTGATCATAGTTTAGCTTAGTTCTACTCGCTTGAATCCTTTCAAGTGAGACTTAATTTCCGCATATTAGCTTTCTCGTAGTCTATCTCTTCTTTGTGTGTTTGTTCGTAACCTCCATTGATTATTTCGTTCGTCACTATGGAGAGTGCAAATCCGCCACCTTCCAACAGCCGTCTTGTCCTACCTGTTACACTGCGCGCAAGAATTAACCAAGAGTTCCATGAGCTAAAGGTAATTTCGGCCTTTGTTGGCTCTCGCTTAGAAAGCATTGAACAATTTCTTAACAACTTCTCCAATCAACCTAATGAGACCAATATGAATAACCTTGAGTCCGATGACAAATCAGGAGAAACAACCCTTGTTTCTCCCTTTCCTCACTCTGATAATGACTCGGATGATGAGGAAATTCTTAAGGAATTAAGCGAGTATGAAAGCGCAGGAACATTACGCCGAGAAAGAATAATTAATAGTTTTGACGGGGATGACCTAGCATTCGAATGCATGATAGGCTTTAGGAAGTTTACTGCCTATCTCGACCCTTTTCTACCAATGAATATTATCTCACGTAAAGCCTATAATACAATAATGGTAGAAGGACTAGAAGGGACGAGAAAGAACCTAGTTGCTATTGTTAGGGATGTTTATGTGTTTGTAGATAGTTTTACCTATATCACGGATTTTGTTGTGTTAGAAGACATAGGGGAATTTATTATGAGCGACATGGCTGAAGTCTTGATGGTCAGACCCTTTAGAAAAATCACTAAGCTCGAATATGACGTCGCTAAGGGATTGGTCTCATTCACTAAGATCTTCGATACATACACATATAGGATGCCACGTACAATACCTAGGCTCAAGAACTTTAACTGGAGTAAGGTCCTGCCACTGTTAGAACTTAGCCAAAACGATTTGATGAACAGACTTAGGCACCCTCATGAAAAGAATAAGTTTATGTACAAAAACTGCTTAAACCTAGGTCCAGAATACCAAGTGAATGAAAGTATGAAGGAATGGCTCATTCGTGGACACGTGAGCATTCACGAAACAATGTAAGGACGTGTGACTTCGAGTCTAGCTACAAGACTCGTTAATAAAGAAAAGCGCTTCTTGGGAGGCAACCCAATTTACTTTTCCCTCAAATTAGGAGTGTCTTGTGTTTTTAATTCTCTATAGTTTGTTTTATTATGTTTGAACTATCTTGTAATCATGCTTTGTTTGTCTTTAACCGGCTTTTGAGCCAAGTTCAAGCATGTTAAATGAATTGTTTAGATTAATTCGCGTCAGTTTCGAGTCATATGATTAAATTGTTAAATCTCAGGTTTTATGCAGCTAGTTGTACATGAATTAACATATAAAATCAAGTGTAGGAAATTTTTTATCAAAAACAAAATTTTCGTTTTCACAGACTGTGGAGACGGCGTCACGATTAACACGCGACGCCGTCACCACGACACTTGTGACGGGGTCACAATAACCCTGACGACGTCATTCGCCCAGGTCAAGAAAACTTAGAATTTTTAATTATTTTTGAAAATAAAACTTGCACAACATTTAAAATGTGTAATATTCTTTTATAAACCTGCAAAACCAATAAGTTTAACAATTCTCTCATCCTATCTTTACTTATTTATCAAGCCAAACCCTAAATTCACATTGTATATTTGTCTATCGCATATGTTATGCTTGATGTAGTTGTCTTTGTCTTTGATTACAGGTTATATTTGATGAGAAGAAGTTTGAAAGTTCTTAAGAAGTTTCATTGGATGATTCTTGGAGGATGATTTAACCAGTTATCGCGTGTGTCTTCTCTATTATTGAGCAAACCAGGGGAGTACTAGTTTCTGTTCCTTGTTTTCTTTTCCCTTTATTCGTTTTTACGGGTACTTCTATAGAACATTGGGGACAATGTTCAACTTAAGTGTAGGGGGAAATAAGCCTTAGAAACTATTCTTTCATTTGCCATTTGCTTTGTCCTTAAAATGATGGTAATATATCGAAACATAGCATAAGAGGTATTTTTACCCAAATTTAAATTTTTTTATGACACATACCAACGAAAACCGAGTATTAATAGCGTCTCATGGATAGGAATTTTAATGACTAGCATAATTATCGTCAGAATTCCACCCCAAAAATGTGAGGTTCGCCTTTAGATCTTTAGGAATTCGGGTATCTATTATTGATACCCAAGATAGTTTATACCTTTAGCTTTCTCGAGTTAAGGAGTGAGCAGTCACATGTGTCTATTCCGTCATTACGGATGTGTACGTGTGGTCTTTGTCGCCTTTTCTAGAGCATTGAGATCGGTATTAAATTATATGAGTGTACCGGTAGTATATTAAATTCTAGAACTTGTTTTTGTGATGCATCCCGAGACCGCATAGTAAGTATTAGGATTTGCTTGATAAGAGGCATTAGGATTAACCCATGTTTTAAACCTGTAATTGTTATGATGGTCACACCGATCATATAACTATCCCACACCATTCCCATGCACTCATTATTAGTGCAGGATACCCTTAGTATAACCCTCCGAGCCTATCCTTTTTCACAGTTCTCATAATTTTCTGGTGGATTCCAGATTATTAATGAAGAGCATTGTCACCCTTAAACCAATCGTTACACCCAAAAAGCCTTAGCCTACCTTGTATGTACTCATTTTTAGTACATTATTGTGTTTAACCCAAGTTAATTATTGAGTACACGGTTGCTAAGTCCTTATCCTTGTAAATACTATTTTGGGACGATTGGGATTCATGGTAGTATTTATTTCGCGGAACAATAGAGAAGAAAAGTCAAGTCAATACCCCCATATTTTTGTCAAATGATCTCTATGTTATTTTGATCCACCTCAAATTGGGTCATTAGTTAGATTGTAAATATCGAGCATGTAAAAGCTCAAGTGTAGGGGTACGTGTTATAAACCCCATGTGATGTATTACGTTATAAAAATAAAAAAAATAAAAAAAATGAAAAAAGAAAAAGAAAGAGATTGATGTAGAGTTGTGTAGAGTTTGTAGATCTTCGTCCGAGTCTTGGCTTAGCAGCCAGCATGTATTCGTGTAAATAATTAGCTAACCTTTCCACTCTAAATTCACCCAAATGTATTCCATCTGTTTATGTTTCTATTATATGTTATCTTACACCTACACCCCATAACCCTTTAAAAGACCTCTTAGATAGTAATGAATAATGCTAGCGGTGGAGGTTTGATCCTTTACCAAGCATATGGTAATTTATATGCTATGACAGGTAATGAGTGTTGATTTTCCGTTTCCCCTATATGTTATAATTTATTATACAACCGAGCGAAAGAGAGAATCTCCAAACACTTATGTGAGGTGCTAGTATATATTTTCCGTGCTTTTAATTATGAGGTCTAGAAGGTTGTGTTGTAAAATACTTTTAAAGAGTAGGTAAAATGACCCCTCATATTATTATTGTCTAGATAGAAAAGCTCATTTGCTTGAGGACAAGCAAATCCCATGTGTAGGGGTATTTGATGAGGTGTCATTTTATACACTTTTTTGGGGTCGTTTAACCCCATAAATCGTGCATTTATGCCCGAAATAGGTACTTAATCATTCCTTTTTAGGTATTTCTCATTTAGAGGGCATTTGGAAGAAATACACATGACTTGGGCTCATTTGGAAAAGAAATGGACAAGACTACGGACCAACACCAACATTTCTCAAGATTATGTTCTCCGCAGCTGGAGACGGCGTCACAGTTTCTACGTGACGCCGTCACAACGCATCCTACGACGGCATCACACTTTCCACGACGGCGTCAGAGATCATGACCCAGCCCATTATCTAGAATATTCTCTTTCATGATGGCGTCACGACTAAAACGTGACGCCGTCACGGCGTTTTTCCTATATATACAAACCCGAATTTAGGGTTTTGAGTGTGTAACTTTAGAATAAAAAGAGGGTACGAACCCTAGTTCATTTAGCAGCTGTTAGGGATGATTTTAGGGCCTAAAAACCCTATTGTACTTCCTTCAACTCATGTTTTAATCAAGTAAGGTTTATTTAATCATTCAATATGTCTATGTGTTGTTTGATTCATCTAGGTTCTTGCTTTATCTATAACATGCTTGGCTAAACCTCCTATTGTGTTTATTTATGATTGTATGAAACCTAGAATGTAGATCTTAGTGGTGTTGCTTCTTGTGATGGATATGCATGTTAGGTCTTAAAAAACCAGCTTTTGTCTGTATCGCTGTTGATATGTCTAGGAAAACATAATTGTGTAGAAAGGATACCATCGGGTAACAGTCTTCATACTTGATCAAGATTGACTTACACCTTTAAAATATATATAATATATAAATATAGAATACTTATATAAATTTAAATTTAAAGGTAAGAATCAAAATATCACAATTATAGTAATCCGGGAGTATGATTCCCGGGTCGTTTCCCCAACGAGGAATGCAATTGAAAGCCGAGAGTCATTTTGAGAACCGATGCTTGAATGGAACAAGATTATGATTGGTTTTCTAAAACTACAAGAAAATTAAGGCAAAAACTTAAAAACACTTAAGGGAAGAAAAATTTTAACTAAAAACGCAAAACGGGAATCCTAAACGCGACTAATTACCATCTACGGCAAAATTAAACCCTAAAAACGCAAACTTAGTTTCTAAACCTCAAATATGATCAAATAAAATTAACTAAAAAGAAATTATTATTTTTTGGCTTTATAATAATTAATTTTGAATTAAAAAACTATTTAATCAATTAAAATTCTAGAAAATAACAAATTAATCCCTAAAAATTCCAAAAAATGATTTTCTACTTTAGAAAAGTCTAAAATATGATAAAAATTAAGAAAACTATTTTTAACTACTTTTTATAATAAAAATCTATTTTCTAAAATTAATTTAAAAAGCTAAAAATCAAAATTAAAATCTAAAAGTGGTAAAAATGATTTTAATGCTTGTAAACCTAAAAATATTTATTCTAAAACCAAAAACTATTTTTTTGTAATTTTCTGAATTAATTTTCTATTTTTTAAGACTTTTTAAAATTTTAACTTTCAAAAAATAATTAAAAATAACAAATAAGTATGAAAAATTATGAAAAATTGCAGGAAAATCCTAAGAGCTATAAAGATCCTAGGAAAAATAAGCTGGTTAAGCCAGCTTATCGAATAAGCTCTAAAAAGCTAAAAATAAGCTGCGAAGTCTTATGGGCTTAATGGGCTCAAAAAGGTGATATAGGAATAATGCATGCAAAGGAGGACGGATGAGCTATTGTAGCAAAGTTGGTTGTGTGTGTGGGTTTAAAATGCTTGGTTGAGGGTGTTGAGGTCTCGAGTTCGAGCCTTGGCTCACTTGAGACTTCCACCTTCCCAAGTATTTTTGAATGCCATTTTTTTACAACTTTTTAGAAGACAGAAAAATAAGCACTTTTTATAACTATAACTTTTTATGAAATCCAAAGAATAAGCTGAAAAAGCACAATGAAAATGACAGAATGCTTAATTTTATACTTAAGAAACTAATTGCAAAAAGGCTAAGCTTACAAGAGCAAATAAGCAAATGACAAAGCAAGATAAGCAAACATAGATCTCAAGGCAACCTTAAACAGCAAATAGGAACACAAATTAGCAAATAAGAACAATTATATAAGCCAGAAATGAGTCTTAAAAACTTAGCAATACTAACTTTTAAGTTAGTACTGCTAGTTAGCAACTTAAGACTGGTAGGCGTAATAAAAGGCAAATAAGCACAATGAAATTAGAAATAAGAAAAGGTAGACAATAAGCTACACTAAATAAGCAACAAAGAACAAAAATAAGCCTAGAATGCGCTTATGAACTCAGTAGTACTAACTTTTAAGTTAATGCTGCAAGTTACAACTATTAAAGACGCTAGGCTTATTTTCTAACTTAAATAAGCTAAGGCAAAGCAAATGGCTTATAACAGCTTATAGGCTAGTCCTAATAAGCTTGAACAAACAAAAATAAGCAAAGAGTTTAAGCTATAGAAAGCAAATTAGACAAAATACTTAAAAAGCTATAAAGCTTAAGGTTTTTAAGCTAGAATGCAAATAAGCTTAAATAAGCTCTAAACTAAAGGAAATTAAGCTAAAGGGGGCTTATACTAACCTAATAAGCTATACTAACCTAGAATAAGCAAATGCAATAAGCAGACAAGCTTAAATAAGCTAATGAACCTTTTGGCCAAAACTGATAAGCAAAAAAGGTCCAATGAGGGTACATTTTCCTTGCCTTAAAAATAAGTAGCAAAAGGATCCATCTATGGCTTAGGTGGCGTAAACCACTAAGAAGAATGGGCCAAAGAGGCTACAATAAGCAACAAAGAAAAAGCATTTTGAAATTCAAATAAGCACTTAAAAAGCTTTAAGAAAAGGCTATCTCACACAGATTCAACACTTAGACAAAATTTTCAAACTTTTGCAATCTTAACAAAAAACCAATTTTAAGCTTAAAAATAAGCACACAAACAGATCCTTATGAGCAGAGTTAACCTACAAACAGATGAATTTAGACATCAAAAATAATAATCAACCTCATAAAAGTAATTTGAAATTCATGGAAAACACAATAAGCAAATGTAAAAGCATTTTCTCAAACTTTTCAAAAATTTAGCAAATTTTTTGACAGTTTTGGTAAAACACAAACCAAACAATGCAGGCTTCAAAGCTATGATCCTAACTTGTTTTAACACTTGCATAAACACAAAACTTCACAAGAGCACCAATAAGCAAACCACAATCAAATAAGTAGCTAGAAATAAGCTATAACTTAAAGTTTTCAAGCATGCCAACCTTAAATCCTTAAAAATGAGTTTTACTACTTAAATACTTTAACAAACTAAACCTTAGGAGTAATTTAAGCTAAGCTAAACTGACTTAAGTGTCAAATTGCAATTTTAACCCACTTTGACCTATTTAAGCAGTTAAACCAAACACCCCTTTAAAAACAGTTTTGCCTATTTTAACTGGATTACTTGATTTTTAATGAACAAAAACTAAAGAACCAGATAATATATAAGCTAAAAAGGCAATAATAAGCAAGTTTAAACAGCAGATAAGCACTCAAATAAGCTAGATTATAGATATTCTAATTTCATGATCTAAATTTAAGACAGAAAATAATGAAAACTTGCACACCTCAACGAGATTTTAAACTAAAGACCTAAGCATAATAAGCATTAAACATACATAAGCAAACATAAATAAGCATAAAATAAGCAGAACAGTAAATAAGCTAGAAATTGAAAAATGGAAAACTTACCAAGCCCTTGCTCAAAACAGGGCAAATAATCAAATCTACAAGCTCTAGCTTGTCAAAAGACAAGCTAGTGAGGTCTATAAGCTCTTCCCAAGCTAGCTTATCATCCAAAGAAGCTGAGGTGTTTTTAAGGGGTGGATCTTTTTAGTATTTTTTTAGATTTTTATGATTAAAACAGGAAATAAAAGAGATTAAAACAGTAAACTAAGGCTTGATTCAAGAAACAAAAAGCTTAGTGAAGCTTTTAGGTAAGATCTATAAGCTGTTTCATAGCTTTTCAAAGCTTAACAGGTTATAATAAATGATCAAACACAGAAACTTAAAACACAAACCTCAAATTTTTCATTAAAAACTTAAACTCTTACAAGGAATTGAAAATACAAAATACTTTTAAAGGAAAATTACACTTAAAAAGAGACTAAAAAAACTAGCTCCCTTCTACAAATGGGATAAGCCCTCTATTTATGAGCCGGATGGAAGCATCTAGGTCCTTGCTTGGTTTTCTTGTGTGAGAGGATTGAGCAGTCATAATCTTGGCCATCTATTCATCTTGTGCTTCTTTAAATCAATAATAGCCCTTGGATATTGCCACGCAATCATTCCCCAATGATTTCCTTGGATTGCCAACGTGTCAGAGCCAAAAACGTCATCCATTGCATCATTTAAGCTTCTAGAATGTGGGTTTAAGTGGGTTTAACCTCAGGGTAAGTGTAACTTTGGGGGTGGAGGTGAATAGTAACAATGGAGGAGGGAGCGGGAAAAACGGGTGTTTGTTTGTTTGATTGCAGGGTGAAAGTTTGGGTACATGGCAGGAATGGTCCCTCAAGGTGTTATGTTTAATTTCAACCATAGTCCTTGTGGTGCACAACTTTGGTCCTTATAGTTTGTCAATGTTTACACCGTTAGTCCTTAAAGGACTAACGTATAAAGGTGATGGGATAACAGGCTCGTTAAGTGAGTTTGGGTTTGGGTTGGGCTTGTTATTTGGGCCGGTTATGTAATAAAAGGGGTATAAGGGTTTTGGGTTTATTTTAAAAGGGTTTCATGTAAGTGGGCTGACCCGGGCCCACTAGGTGGGTACGGGTGGGCCCACTTTTGACAATTAGGTTTTCGGGTTTGGTTTTCGATGCTCTTTCCAAATCCACTTCCCGGGGTTGACTTTGATTTGATTTTGACTTTGACTTTTTGACTTTTGGCTTCGACTTGACTTTTCTTTCACGCTCTTTCTGTTCTCGTGCTCGGTTTTGTTGTTTGTGGCTTTGTTTTTGTCCTTTTCTTGATTTTCCGTTACCTGCACAATATAAATGCAAAACATACAAATACAATGTATTTTTGGTACGTTTTTAGTCATTTAAGTCCGATTTTAGAGGTCAAATGTATGTGTAATTAAACACATACCAAAATCCCCCATACTAAGATATTGCGTGTCCTCACGTAATGCTATAAGTAAGCACTTAGAAAACTAAGAATCTCAATCCCCCTCGACTAATTACCTCGAAAAGTAGCTAAGTGTTCATCGAGGGGAATTAAAGAATCAAAAGTTTATCGAGGGGAAATTAATAGAATTCAAAGTTTAGAATAAAAGACCCAATTTTTTCCATTTTTAAAAGATAAACATTATTCCTACTATAATTTTTGAATCTTCCTTTTTTTTAATTTTTTTTGGTAACGCTCATTCATAATCTAATTTGACTTTCGTTTTATTTTCATAACCCGTTAGGGGATCATACCCAACAAGTATGCATTTCGGATCCGGAGAATGCGCAAAAGGATAAATTCATGTCCCCGGGACTTTTACTAGCTCCAACCCAAGCTTAAAACGAAATCACTGTTATTAAATATCAGTTTAGATGCTAATCACTAACTCTTATTTTCAACTTTGGTACTTTTCACTCCCGACAATTATTATATCTTAGTGTATGTGCTATTTTGCTATTTCATCCATGGATTTAATGTTTTTCCAAAATTCTATGTTTCACGTTTCCACCGAGAATAATATTGATGGTTTTTAAAGGCGAGCTTCATCCCTTGTAGCAGATTTCGTTCTCGGCTCTTCCTAAACCTTTGCGGCTAAGTGATTCTACCAGGCTTTGACACTCACAGAGTAATAGTTAATCGGGGACTCTCGGACTTCTTGGTTTCTAATACTTCAGCGTTTTGCCGTACTTCACATAGCTTATTTAAAAATTAAAATAGATTATGTCAAAGTTCAAAAGGCTTTTGTAAATTTAACAAATAGAGATCTATTGTTTAATTTTCAAACTTTATTATCTTAAACTAAACATTGATGCAATTATAACCCTCGACCTTTTAGAAGGCTGCAACATCGGTTGTGAGCCGGCAAGATACAACAAACTTTTATCAGCCCACAGATTATAATTATTACTTATTATTATTTTTTTTCATCTTATTTATATTTATATATTTTTTACTTTATATAGAGAAGACTTCTTTTTGAAAAATTCAAGTATAAATTTGAACTAAGACTAAAATTTTTGCTATTAACTACATAATTTTTTTTGATTTAAGTTTAATCTCCAAAAAAAGCACGTATATTTATTATAATTACGGATTAGAAGCTATATGGGAGAGAAAATGCCACAAATTTTCATCCAATTGGGCTCTTAAGATTTTCCATAAACTAATCATTGTTTTGCATCCAACTAATACTTTACACTATCATTTTTTGTTTTCACGAATGTTCGCGAACGCCTTTGCCTAAAAGTTAAGTTAGGAAACAAGCCTAGACGCTCATCACGCTCGATTAGCGTTCAAAATGTTATTCTTATTCTACCCAGTAGGAAAGTCAAAATTGTGACAAAACACTTATTTTTTTTTTTTTTAATTTTTTTTAATTTTTATTTCATTTTTTTTGAAATTTTGGTGGTAAAATTATGGATTATGTGAAAACAACGACTGTGGGCTTACGTGAAAACAACGACTGCGGGCAAAATCAAATCGATAGATCCCCCCATACTAGAATTAAACATTGTCCTCAATGTTTTAAGAAGGGTCTCTACGTAAATCCTAAGCCGTTTTATGGGGGGGGGGGGGAAATTTTTTTTTTTTTTTTGTGACTTAAAGATAAACGTTAGTCGATTAAGTTTAGGTTAAATTGGATTTCCCAAATGAAGCTGAGGATTTGTATGTCGTGTGCATCGAAGGACAAATACCACGAGCTACGAGAGGCTTCAAATCTAAGACATATACCTGGAACAATCACAAAAACACAAGCAAACGAGAAAGGAAGATTAGAGGACACAACCTCTAACAAACAAGAACACTTTTTTCATTTTATCTTCAGCTAACCTTGGATAAGCATGGGGTTGCCTCCCACGAAGCGCTTGTTTTGGGTCACTAAGCTTGACCCATTTCCTGGAATTCATTATGTCACCTTGGGGAAGGTGTGGAGATCTGGGATAATCATTTTTGGTACGTCCCCTCAAGTAAGTGCTTAATTCGATTGGGACCGTTCACCTTGTTATTCTGGCTCGTGTGTTTTGGGATAACTCAACAGTGCTCATTTGGGTAATGAATTGGGTATTGTGTGTACACGGTCCGGTACCAACAGGACTTTCAAACTTGCCGAGAAACATTTTCCCCCAATCGAGAGGTTTTAAAGAGGTGGATCTATCTCTGTTCATCCTCACTACGTATGAGTTGGTGTATGTTGTATGGGTTTTGTTTTGACTTTTTTTATTTATTTTGTGTATGGTTTGTTCTATTTTTCTTATTTGTGTTATTATTTCTTTTGTTCATTTTATTATTGTTTGTGTTTTTTTTTAATGTTTCTTGTTGAGTGAAGATCCTCTCTTTTAACTCTCGATTGAAAATGTTCTCGGGCAAGTTGAAATCCTGGCTGGTCCGGACCGACCCCCCCCCCCCCCCCCCCCCCCTCCCCCCCCCCCCCCCCCCCCCCCCCCCCCCCCCCCACCCCCCCCCCCCCCCCCCCCCCCCCCCCCCCCCCCCCCCACCCCCCCTTCACCATTACCCAAGTCTTTCCATATGACACTGTTGAGTTATCCCAAAACACCGAGCCAAATTTCAAGGTGAACGGTCATCGAATTAAGCACTACTTTGGAGGGGACGTACCACAAATGATTATCCCAGATCTCCAAACCTTCCCCAAGGACAAATGAATTCAGGAATTGGGTCAAGCTTAGTGACCCTAAACAAGCGCTTCGTGGGAGGCACCCCATGCTTATCCTAGTTAGATTATGTAGTAATGAATAAGTGTTTTTTGTTGTGAGAGGTGTGCCTCTTTCCTTTCTTGTTTGCTTGTGTTTTTGTGATTGTCCAGGATTGTCTCGGATTTTTGAAGCCTCTCGTGCTCGTGGTTTTGTCCTTCGATCACTCGAGCTTCAAATCCTCAGCTTCATTTGGGAAATCCAATATCCTAATCTAATCGACTAACGTTTATCTTTAGCATAATTCATAAACGGCTTAGGATTTACGTAGAGACCCTTCTTAAAACATTGAGGACAATGTTTAATTCTAGTATGGGGGGGATCTATCGATTTGATTGTGCCCGCAGTCGTTGTTTTCACGTAAGCCCACAGTCGTTGTTTTCACATAATCCAGTTTTTACCACCAAAATTTCAAAAAAATGAAAAAAAAAATTAAGTGTTTTGTCACAATTTTGACTTTCCTACTGGGTAGAATAAGAATAAATTTTGACCTAATCGAGCGTGTTGAGCTCTAGCTTGTTCCTTAACTTTTAGGCTAAGCGTTCGCGAAAATTCACGAAGAACGAAAAATGATAGTGTTAAGTATGAGTTGGATGCTAAACATGGAATTTGTTGGAAAATCTTAAGAGCCCATATATGAACATTTGGGCTTGTTCTCCCATAAGCTTATTAACGGATTTAATTTTCGTGCTTTTTTTGGAGAATTAAACTTAAAATCAAAAAAATTATGTAGTTAATCAGCAAAAAATTTTAGTCTTAGTTCATAATTTATCTTGAAATTTTTCAAAAAGATGTCTTCTATTTATAAAGTAAAAATATATTAATTAAATAGTTGAAAAAATAATAATAAGTTATAATTATAATCTGTGGGTGATATAAAGTTTGTTGTATCTTGCCGGTCACAACCGATGTTGCAGCATTCTAAAAGGTCGAGGGTTTAATTGCATCTATGTTATGTACCTGATATTAGTTTGAATTAATAATAGATCTCTTTTTGTTAAATTTAAATATGCTTTTGAACTTTGACTATTCTATTTTAAGTTTTTAAATAAGCTATGTGTATACGGAAAACCTGAGAGTTTTTGAAACCTAAGGTCCGTGAGTCCCGATACTAGTCTCTGTGAGGTGTCAAAAGCCTGGTCACTTAGCCGCAAGGTTAGGATGTGCCGAGACGAAATCGCTACATGGGATGATCCGCCTTTAAACTTCATTTTCTCGGGTGGAACGTGAAACTAGAATTTTGAAAACATTTAATCCATGGTTGAAATTCAAAATAGCACATACACCTAAGATATAATAATTGTCGGGAGTGAAAAGTTCACAAGTTGAAAATATGAGTAGTGTTAGCATCTTAACTGATATTTAACAGTGATTTCGTTTTAAGCTTGGTTTGGAGCTAGTGAAAAGTCGGGGACGATGAATTTATCCTTTTTGGGGCATTCTCGGATCGAAATGCATCTTGTTTTATGATCCCTAACGGTTATGAAAATAACGAAAGTCAAATTAGTTAGATGCTTACAAAAAAAATTAAAAAAAAGGAAAGATACAAAAATTAGTAGGAATAAGTGTTTATCTTTAAAAATGGTAAAAATTGGGCTTTTCTAAACTCTTGATTCTTTAATTCCCCTCGATGAACACTTAACTACTTTTCGAGGTAATTAGTCGAGGGGGATCGAGATTCTTAGTTTTCTAAGTGCTTACTTATAGCATTGCGTGAGGACACGACAATATCTTAGTATGGGGGATTTTGGTATGTGTTTAATTACACATACATTTGACCACTAAAAACGGACTTAAATGACAAAAAACGTACCAAAAATACATTGTATTTGTATGTTTTGTATTTGTATTATGCAGGTAATGGAAATCCAAGAAAAGGACAAAAAATCAAAGCCAAAACAACAAAATCGAGCATGAGAACGGAAAGACCGTAAGAAGTCGAAAAGACAAAATTAAAGTCAACAAAAAAGTCAAAGTCAAAGTCAACCCCGGAAAGTGGCATTGGAAAAAGCATCGAAAACCAAACCCAAAAACCTAAATTGCCAAAAGTGGGCCCACCTGTACCCACCTAGTGGGCCCGGGTCAGCCCACTTATACTTTACAAACTTTATAAACCCTTAAACCAATAATGGCCCAACACTTTTATTTTTATAATCGGCCCAACAACTAGCCCATATAACCCCTTTATAACTCTCCTGTTAACACAACACCCTTAACTCTTTATACCATTAGTCCTTTAAGGACTAACGGTGCAAACACCAACCCAACCTCAAGGACCAAATTTGCAAAGTACAAGGACGATTCATGAAATGATAATATACATCTTGAGGGGCTTGTTTTGCCCATTTCCCAAACTTTCTAAAACAGCAGGAACAACTGTACATCCCTTTCAGTTACCCTGTCTCCACTACCCGCCAAAATAACAACCCAACATTGTTCCCCTTTCTTCTCCCCCTTGTCGACCAACCTTATCCCTCCCCTTATTGTCACCTTGGCAATTCTTTGCATCCTTATTCATCAAGAAAACAAGACAAAAGATGAAGGGCTGTGATGGCATGACTTGGACACTACTCAAATTCAATGGCCAAGATGAGTCTTTGAAGACTCTCACATAACAAACACACCTGCAAGAGCTCTCACAAAGAAAGCACATTTCCTAGAACCTTCATTAGTTTAGTATAAATAGAGCTCACTTGTAAGCCTTTTGGCAGTTAGTTTTTAGTTCAAGTTTTTCACCTAGTTAATCTTTATTGTAATCTTTTTAATATTGTAATGCTTCTTTTTATTAATTAATGAAATTTCAGTTTTAACTTAAAATTTATGGTTCTTAAATTTGTGTTTTAAAGTATTCAAAAGCCTTTCATGAACTATTTTAAGCTCTTTATAAAAATTATAAGCAAACTGTTTTTTTTCTTTATATAAAGTTTTAAGTAATTTACAAAAAGACAATTTAAAATATATCACTCAAATACCATAGCTTTTTGGATGATAAGCCGAATTTGGATGGGCTTATGGACACTACTAGCTTATTTTATAAGCTAGAGCTTGTAGATAAAGCTCTTTTGAGCTCATTTGCCCTGTTTTGAGCAAGGGCCTTTGTAAGTTTCCATTTTCTATTTTCTTGCATTTTCTACTGTAGCACTGCTTATTTCTTGCTTATTTATGCTTTTTGTTGCTTATTTATGTTATCTATGCTTATTTGTCTTTGATTGTTGCTTTTATGCCTTTTATTTAAAATTTTAAGTTAAACTGTCCTTATTTGCCTTTGAATTGCTTATTACTCATTAGCTTATTTAAGTGCTTATTATTGGTCTTTTTATGGCTTATTTATTGCTTAAACTTTACTTGCTTGTTACCTGTTTTCCATTTAGTTTGCTTATATAATTGTTAATCAGCTTTAAAAAGTGTTTCAAAAAGTTAAAGGGTTGTTTGGCATAACTGTTTTAATGGGTCAAAATTGCATTTTGACACTTTAGTCAATTTAGTTTATCTTAAATCAGTCCAAAAATTTAGTTTGTTTTTTTTTAAGTTTAAATCTCAATGGTAGGGTTTAAGAGATTGTGGTTTGGAGGGGGGGGGGGGGGGGGGTATCTGTTAGCTTATAACTGATTTTATTGCTTATTTGATTATGATCTTGCTTATTGTTGTTTTGTGATGTTTTTTTTTGTGTTTATGCATGTGTTAAAGTTAGATAGGAATCAAGTCTAATAGCCTGCATTTGTCATTTTTGTGTTTTGCCAAAACTGTCAAAAATTTCTAAGTATTGAAAAGTTTGAGAAAATGCTTTTTCAAATGCTTATTGTGGCTTATTCTGAATTTCAAACTCTCTTTTGAATGTTGATATAAGTTCTTTGAGGTCAAAGCTTAATCTGGTTTTAGGTTTTCTGTACATAAGGATCTGTTTAGGTGCTTATTTTTAAGCTCAAAATTGGTGTTTTGTTAAGATTACAAAAGTTTGCAAAAATTTGTCTAAGTGTCAAAACAGTGTGAGATAGCTTTTTCATGAAGCTTTTTAAGTGCTTATCTGAATTTCAAAATGCTTTTTCATTGTTGCTTATTGTAGTTTTTTGGCCAATCTTTTTTTTTGTATAAGCCACTAAGCCATAAGGATCTGTTTTCTAGCTTAAAAATAAGCTAGAAAGTCCCTTTTGGCCTTTTGGCCTTTTTGCTTATCAGTTTTGGCCAAAAAACTATTTGCTTATTTAGCTTAATTGGATCTTATTGAATTGGCTTATTCTAGTTTAATTTTAAGCTTTAGTAGGTTAGTCTAAGCACACTTTAGATTTATTCCTTTTGTTTAGTGTTATTTGAGCTTATTTACGAATTTAGCTTTTAAAATTGTTAAGTTTATAGCTTTTTAAGAATTCTGTCTTTCTAGCTTATTGTAGTTGCTTATTTTTGTTCAAACTTGCTTTTTAGATATGGCTTTTTATCTGTCTTAGCTTATTTTGAGTTTTCATTTGCTTATTAGTGCTTAATTTAGCTTAACAGTTAGCCTTTTAAGTGTTTTAGTATAACTATCTTATTCTGTCACTTTTGCTAGCTTATTATGTGCTTATTTAGGGTTTATAAAAAAAGTGCTTTTGTAAAAATTGCTTATTTAGTGCTTTTCTAAAAAGTTGTAAAAAATGAAAAACAAAAACGTTTGGGATTAGGGGAAGTCCCAGGTGAGCAGGACTCGAACCCGGGACCTCTACCCTTATCACCAAACGTTTTACACAACATACACACTACCACTTGCCCTGGGGACTTTTTCGATTTTAGTTTGCAAAATTAATCTTTTATAGTAGTTTTAGCCCTTTTGGCTTATAAGCCGTTTTTAGCTTATTTCACAGCTTATTTGATAAGTTGTTTTTCCCAGCTTATTTTTATTAGAATCCCTCATTGTTCAACGCACTTTTGCTGATTTTTTCATAATTCTTATTATTACTTTAGTATTTTTAAACATTTAATTTCATTAAAATCGTTTTTAATTCATAAAAAATTATTAAAAAGTCAAAAAAATATAATTCTTTTTTAGAAAATTTTCTTTTAGCATTTAGAACTAGGAAAATTAGATTTGCTTTCGTAGAGTTTAAATTGCAAAATTTGGTTATTTAAAGAACGGAATTGAATCCCGTTCATGTTTTTAGTGTTTTTAAGCTTAAATCTTTTCCGTTTTTTGTCTAGTTTTCTTTGTTCTAGCTTTTTAGTCAATTAAGACTTATAAAATCCAAAAAGATTATTTTAGGACTTAATTTTGATCATTTAGGGTTTTTAGGTCCCGTTTAGGATTCCCGTTTTGCGTTTTTAGTTAAAATTTGTCTTACCTTAATTGTTTTTAAGTTTTTGCCTTAATTTTCCCGTAGTTTTAGATAACCAATCATAATCTTATTCCATTCAAGCATCGATTCTCAAAACGACTCTCGACTTTCAATTGCAATCCTCGTTGGGGATAATGACCCGAGAATCATACTCCCGGATTACTACAATTGAGATTTTTTGATTCTTATCCTTATATTTATATATTTATAAGTATATTTTATTTATATTTATATTTATATTTTAAAGGGTATAGTCAATCTCAATCAGTATGTATGTATGTATGTATGTATGTATGTATGTATGTCCCGTGCAAACCCCTTTGTATGAATGCAATGTTTGAAAATGGTTATAGTCCAACAAAAACATTTTACCTGGTTCTCTATAACCTTGGCTCTTGATACCAATCTGTAACACCCCCAAATTGGGTCGCAGCGGAATAAGGGGTCGGGGCGTGTTACTTCAATGATCAATAACACAAGATATATATATAGAACGACCAAAAAGTTGTTTAAAACCGATACATTGGATTTAACAGAGTATTTGTTACATAAGCCCGAAGCTTCACTTGTTCACTTGTTTAAAATACAAAGATTTCTAGCCCATAACAGATATACAAAATGTAATGCGACAAAATCTTTAATGCATGATATCCAAATCAAAACCACCAATGTATCCCTTGCACCTCCTGCTTATTGACCTCCTGAAAAACATTGCTTTAAAACGTCAATAATAATGTTGGTGAATTCATAAGTTTGATAAATCGTATATTGTAGGATCACAAGATTTCCCAAGTATATGATAATGCAACAGATGCAGACATCATATAAATGTAATTACGTTGTCCTAAGCTCATGACACTGAAGCTCGACATAAGTGAATACAATATAAATTACCTACATTGCCTATGTTGATGTTCTAACCCGCAACATCCTATGTTCGACATGGTATACGTTCGTTTGTCCAGTGATAGCTAATCACTCGAACGGGGATGTCAATCCCAATAGATCTATTCATAACATTCGCGCTCACAATCCAGTAACTCACAGTTCATGATAATGGGCTCAACTAGGGTTATCGCTTCTTAGGCAACACGTAATCATAAAGTAAAAGTATCCACTTGTGTCCAATTGTAAAACAATGAATGTTTCTCACCCCAAAAACTTGTAAAACAAAATCATGTAAAACGTGAGGCTATGAACTCACCTTGAATGAGCGAATATCAAGTATATCACAGAAAAATGCGTCACGGAAATGGTCGAGTGCAACCTAATCCAATATAGGTCGTATAAGTACTAATCACTTTGAGTAACTACTACAATATATAATTCTATATAGCTACATCACCATCTAAACGTTTTAGGTCCGTTTCTTACGTTTCTTATGTTCACGCTTTCATATTAAGACGACGTATCAAAATATGATATTTTTGTATTTCATGTCCTCTGGTGAACAATACTTTTTACTGTTCACACCAGGTATAAAGTTATTTTTATAGATTTAGTTATGGTAAAACCCGTAAATATTGTATTTTACTCTTTATAGCTCCGTTTTTAGCGATTATTTCGAGAACATCTTTGTTATTAAAAGTTCTATCATATTAATGGTGTTTTCAAAATGTTCATATCTGATATGAACAGTAACTTTTATAAAAATAGTTTTATAAAAGTATTTATTGTCGTAAACTCGCGAAATTCATAACTCCTTCGTTATTGATTGAAAAATTATGATTCTTATTGTTTTAGAATCCTAAAGATAAGTACTATCTGTGAAAAATAATAAACTTTATATATCATAAGTATTTTATAATTTTTTTTATAAAATTTCTTTTATAACGCGTTTAATTAACGTATAACTCGTAAACTACGTATCTTCTTCGTTATTAATCCGTTTTTCGAGTTTCTTACCTTTTTGGAATCCTTATGAGATGTAGTATTTTATAAAAATATAAAATAAATGTATTCTTTTTCGAATTCAAACAGCAAGTTTTGATGCATTTCATAAAAACATGTTTAAACCTAGTTTTGTAACTTTTAAGCTTAAC
>BQNB010080424.1:0-29939 GCA_026074375.1 Tanacetum coccineum
TGAGTTCAATGTTGGAAGTTTATGGAAGAATAAGCTAAATTCAGCTTATTGAGCTTATAGCTTTAAGCTCTTGGTTTAGAGGCAAGGTGCCACATTAGGATTTTGTTTAGAGGTCACTCATTCAGAAAGAGTGACCTATAGTTCTGAGACTACAATTTCAGGTTTAATTTTCTATATTTCATTGTAACATTTGAGCTTAATCAATTTGCTTGTTATTGACTTTGTGTGTGCTTAATCCCATTCAATATTATTTAGATAACTTAGAAATTCAAATGTTTTTAAGCTTTGTAGATAGAACTCTATAAAGTTTCATTTTCACTTTAAGTCTGTTTTATAGTAGGATAAGCCTAGCTGACAAACAAGCTTATTACCTTTAATAAGCTAGGAATTTTAGTGTTAAAATAGCTTTATTAGGTTAGTTTAAGCTTGAGTAGATATAAGATTTTAGTAGTTTTAGCTTTAAAATAGATTTTAAATAAAAATTAGTTTAGACAATTAGTCTTAAGTAGTGTTTGGATTTAGGTGAAATTGACTTTTAAAGTCAAACTTAGTTGGAAATTTTACATTAGTCAGTTGAGTTTAGTCATATTATCAAGTTTTAAATAGATTTTAGAAGTTAGTTTGTAGAGTTTCAAAGTTTAGAGCTTAAAATACCTTTGTTAGCACCAGGACAGTTTTAGTTTTAAGTAGAATTTGAAGTTAAGTGATTTTCAGCATAATAGTGTTTAAGCTTGGTTTATGTAGGTTTAGTAGCATTAAGAGAGTGAGTTTATAAGTTTCTACTTTAGAATTTAACCTGCATTTGAGTTTTACCAAGAAGTTCAGCATCAACAGTTCTAATTCAGTAAATACTACTGTTGATACTTACTTTTCTAGCTTCTTTATAGTTCTTGTAATTAGAAGATAGCATTTAGAATTAAGAACCCTAATAGTACTCTATTAGTTTAATATGAATCATCATTTAGTTTTCATTTTTAAGCTCTAGTTTAGCTTTTAGGTCCTTTCAAAAGTGGTATAGCAACAGTTTAGAGTATTAGCTTATTTCTTTTAGAATTTTCATTTCTAGTTGTAATTTTTAGAAACCTTTTATCTAGGTTTATTCAAGGTTCATAGGTTAGCTTATTTCCAAAATTTTAGCTTCTAGGAATTAGATTTAAGCTAGATAGCTTATTAGGATTTGCTTAAATTCAGTCAATAAGCTGAGTTTTAGATTTTTAAAAACAAAATTCTCATTAATATTGTATACTCTTAGCTTATTTCTTTCTAGATATTCTTAGAACACATCTTAGACTTCATTTAGCAACTTTTAGTTTTCATTTTCATTTAGTAAAAAGCTAGGAATAAGCTGAAGTTTTAAAAAGATAGTTAAGGCTTAGTTTCTGAGATTCAGTTTGAAAAGCTTATTTTCTAGTTTATTAAGTTGTTAAAAGTCAATAGTGTCTTTGTTAAAGTTGTAGAGAATAAGCTCATTAATAACTTTGTAGTTTTAAGTTTTTGCTGAATTTCACTTTTTAGATAAGCCAAAAATAAGCATAATCGTAGGGTCTGTTTTGTATTTTTTTCAATAACTTTCTTGATAGTTAGAGGGTGTCTGTTTTAACTAGAGTGTAATTTTTTGATAGTTACCCCGCCTACCCGTTACTTTTATCCTTTTACCCTTTCTACCCGTCTTTTTAGAAAATACAATAGTTTTTATATTTTCAAATTAAGTTTTTAAAAAAATAGTTTAGTATTTAATTGGTAATTAGCAAAATTAGGGATCAATTGCTATATAAAAATTGGGCATTTTTATGCCTTTAATTTTCTGCACATTTAAAGTAGTTAAAAACCATTTTTCTTTAATTTTCCAGTTAAATTTGTATTTTCTAGGAATTAAAATAGGTTTTAGTAATTTCTTTTTCTTAAATAAATCATAGAAAATAGAAAAATAGTTGAAAATTTTTAATTCTTTTTGAGATAATTTTCTTTTCAATTCTAGTATTTTTGAAAAATAAAAGTAGAATTTTAGTGATAATTTTTAGAAAAAGTTTATTTTTAGTAATTCATTTTTCTTTAAAAATTCATAAAAAATTCAAAAATAGTTAAAAAATTCTAATTCTTTTTCCTAAAATTTTCTTTTTAAATTTGTGATTTTTAGGTATAAAATTTGTTAAAAGTAGTGCCTTAGATTTTAAATTTCAGTTTTAGCTCACGTTTTACTTTTCGTGTATTAAAATTTCGTGCTAGTTAATTGTTTTTAGTTTGAGCTATTAAATTTGTAGTGTAATTCAAAATCCAAAAATCCTTTATCAATTCTTGACTCGAATCCGAATTATTCCCAAATCTCAATTCACGACTTCGTTGGGATCCGGAACATCTATATATAACTTCTCGTTTCATTGAACTTTGTTTCTAGACTATTACATACTATATAATATTTAGAATATTTATTAATACTATAAATATTTTTAAATGGTGTAGTTTGGACGAATCAATTTTTTGCGCCGCTGCCGAGGAGGCTGTGAAACGATTATCGTTACGTTTGACTATTTGTGTTTGAATTTGTGAATATTTTCTTCTATTTTTATAAAAAAAACAAAAAACAAAAATATTTTTCATTTTCTTTTATTAGTATAATTATCATATAAAAGCAAAAGAAAAACCAAAAAAAAAAATATAAAAACATTGTCCATAAAAAAGAAATAAAATTCACAAATTGGTAAAAATACCAAAATATAATATTCTCAATCGAGGTATTATCATAATAAATTCCGGTGAACTTGTTGGTTCCCAACTCGAACAAAAGATTTAAAAACTTGCCTTTTGTGTCACTTGCGAGGTACGGCTCACCTTTGAAAGTTAAACAAACTATAAGCAAGGGGTATAAGGAGGGATGTTCGCAACCACTACAACCCGAAAGGAGAAATAAGCTTCGCGCTATCCCTCTCCTCCGCTCCTTTGTGAGTTTTTCTTTCGAAGAGCTACCGTGAAGCTTGCTGATTATCAGGTTTAAGTTGTCTTATCAATTTGTCCGTTAAAATAAATTGTGAATTAATTGAAAAACCAAAAATAATCTTCTTTTTCTTCGTATCATTTAATTCTTTTTTATTCCATCTTAAAAGTTTAATTCTTATACGTCATTCGATATCGGTATTTGACATATCCGATTTAATTTACGCGATTAAAGAATGCTCGACTTGTGGAGTTTTGTACACTGCAGACTTTTGTTGTTCAAAAAAGGGTCTTGAAGACAAGATTCTTGTTCCTAAACCCCCTCGAAATTGTGCAAGGTGTGCAAGGTGTGGAACCCCGGTTGATGGTCCGTATTGTCATGGATGTGCTCTTTTACGAAAGAAATTTATGGAAGAATTATTTACATATTGTGTAGAAAATGAATTTTTCGAAGACCTTCAAGATACTTCCGAGTCATCCGATGACAATACCAACGTTGTTAATGCTCCTCAAGAGCCATTCGTTGGTAATCAGGACCCCGGTGAAAATTCCTCACCAAGTCCTCCACACATTGACCATTGTTGTCACGAGTGCGGTGATTCGTTAGATGGAATCTTTTGTCGACAATGCACGTGTAAGTCTTGTGGGAAAGGTGCTCATTACGGTTATAATTGCCCTCCGAGAGTTCCGATTATCTCTAATCCGGAACCATGCAAAAATCAAACCATTGGTGAGCACCTACAAAACTTGCAAAGATTGCAACAACAATGTCTTCTTGGTACATGCCAAAAATGTGGTTGTAATGAATACAATGGAGTTTGTTTTTATTGTAAAGTTGGAAATGGAACACCAATCAATGTTTCAACTCCGTACTCTTCTAACGATTCTCCAAGTGTTGTAAACCATCCTCCACAATCCCAATACGTGCCATACTCTTGTGAGTTATGTGGGAACGATTCTCATTACGGTTACGATTGTCCACCTCAAGTCCCCGTCCGTCTACAATCAGGACCCCCTTGTTTCAATCAAAACTTTGATTATTTTCCACAAACTTCACTAAGTTTTCCACAACAATATCCTTGTTGTGAAAATTGCGGGGGACCTCATGAAACTTACCAATGTCAACCAATGAATGAAGACTATTATCATGAGCAAAATTCTTGCTATGATTATAATTCTTTTGGTTTTGACCCATTTCAACCCCCGCAATATACCGTCAATCATCCAATCTTCGATTCCCAAAATGAGCTTCTTAATTCCCAAAATGAGTTTCTCAATTGCCAAAATGGGCTTCTCAATTCTAGTAATAAGCTTATGGAACAAATGACAACCTTATGTGATTTGGTTGGTCAAGCTATACAAAAGAAGGAAGAAGAAAAGCGAATGGCGGAAGAGCAAGCGGCCAAAGATCGATATTGGAAGATTCCCCTATTTTCTATGATGAAGACGATGACTAACCATTGCAATCACACCCGTCTTACCAACCAAGGAGCCCGTTAACTCTCTAAGTATGGGGGACGAGCATCTTGACACTATTCCGGCAACGGAATCGGACGAAGTAATAAAGCTAGTGTTTGATTTTTATTTATTTTGAGAACCTTATCCCAATCCCAATTGAAGCCGAGGGAAACTCCCGAGACAGTGTGTGTGATGTGCCTCTTTGTAACAATCCTACCCCTCTTAATGCTCTCAATGAACATTATGAGATTGTCATCGATTCCAACGATGATTCTACTTCAAGTGATGACGATTCTTATGAGAACATCGATTATGTCGATGCATCACCTCCCGATGTTGAGATCGTCAGCTTAGAGGTGGTAGAGATTGTTATCCCGGAAGTTGGAGGGATTGACACCAATATTCTTCTAACAATCAAAGACGATATCCTTCGTGAAAAATTGTTGAATGTCAATCTTCTTATTGCTAACATCGAAGCATTAAAAGATAATCCCGCTCCATCTTCTGATGTTATGACCAAGTCTTCCTCCACATCTCTTAACCTTTTCTTGGAGGAGACTAACACCTTTGATTTTTTTAATTTTTCCCACCCCAGACTAACACCTTTGATAATTCTTCACCCGAAGCTGAAACTTTCTGCTTTGATTTGGAAGAGATTAGTAGTGGCAGTACCACTACCCGTTCTGATTATTCTCTTCCGGATTATGAAGCTTTCTATTCTGATGACGATCATATTAAAGAAAAGAGTAGTGGCAGTACCACTACTCATGCTGATTTTTCTCAATATGATTCGTTCATCTTTGATCTTTCGATCAATCCATTTCCTCCTGCCGATAGGAGTGATTTTTATCATGAGGAGTTCGCCGATGAACTTGCTCACATCATATCTCCACCGGAGTATGATCATTTCTGCTTTAAGATTGAGCCCGAGCTGGGCAATCTTACTATGGATGTGGTGGAGGATATTTTCCCAACAAGAGAACCAAGAGTTCATGTGCCTAATGTTTTACCCACCCATCCCACCCTGGATACGGATTTCATACTTTTAAGTGAACCTCTCTTCGCTTATATTGTATGGATCTTTCTTCCATTTCTCACGTATCCAGTTGCTCCACCATATCTTCTCTCCTGTGGGAATGAAGATACCATTTTTGACCCCGGCATCTCCATTTATCATTCTTTTATGCCGGATGTATCTCATCGGAGTGGAACTTTCATGAAATTCAATGTTTATCCAAACCACTTGAATGAAAGTCCGATGAAGATTTTATCTTCCACTTGCTCCCCCATGGACCAATGAATTCGGGGTCGAGTCGAGCTTGTGACTCGGTTAACAAAAACAAGGCGCTTCGTGGGAGGCACCCCATGCTTATCCATTCTATCTTCTTTCTATTTGCTAATAAGTGTTTTGTGTTGTGAGAGGCTCGCCTCTACCATTATCTCGTGTTTTGTGTTTTGTGGTTTATTGTCTAGAATTCCCGGATGTTTGAAAGCTCTCGGTTTTGTCCTTCATTCACTCGAGCTTCCTTCCTCAGCTTCATTTTGGGAATACGCTATCCTACTCATATTGATAAACATTTATCTTTAAGCATACTTAATAAAACGGTAGGATTATGTAGAAAACCCTTCGTAAAACATTGAGGACGATGTTTAGTTTAGTATGGGGGGGGCATCTACGATTTGATTTTTGCCTGTCTCCGTTAGTTATCACGTAATCCCGTTTTTACCACCTAAATTCAAAAAAAACAATGAAAAATTTTAAAAAAAAAAATCAAAAAAAAAAGTAAGTGTTTTGTCACAATTTTGTCTTCCTGCTGGGTAGAATAAGGAGTAATTTTGACTCACGATCGAGGTGTTGAGGCTATAGCTTGTTGCTTAACTTTTAGACTATGCGGTTCGCGAATATTTGCGAAGAACAAATTATGATTAGTGTTAAGTATGAGTTGGATGCTAAACAAGGATTATTGGAAATTCTTAAGAGCTTATGTGTGTAATTTGTCGCTTTTTCTCCCATAAGCTCTTAACCTGATTAATATACGTGCTACTTTTGGAGATTAAACTTAAATCAATAATTTTTATGTAGTATATAGCAAAAAACTTTAGCCTTAGTTCAAATTTATACTTTGAATTTTCTAATAGCCGTTTTCCAATATATAAAAAAATAAAAAAATAAAAAAAAATGATGAAAAATGCAAAATATAATAAATATAAACCGTGAGTTGATAAAAATTTGCTGTATCTTGCCGGCTCACAACCGATGTTGCAGCCTTCTAAAGAAAGCCCATAGTAAGAATAATAATCCGAGACTGATAATAAGTTTGCTGCCAATCTTGCGGCTCACAACGATGTTGCAGCCTTCTTAAAAAAAAGTCGAGGGTTATCTAAATTGCATAAATGTTTTAATATTAAAGTGTGAATTAATAAATTAATTTCTTTTTGTTAAATTTAAATTGCTTTTGAACTTTGGCTATTTCTTATTTTATAAGCTATGTGTATACGGGAAAATCTGAGTGTTTTTGAAATCCTAAGGTCCCGTATGATCCGATACTAGTCTCTGTGGGGTGTCAAAAGCCTGGTCACTTAACCGCAAGGTTAGGATGTGCCGAGACGAACATCGCTACATGGGATGATCTCGCCTTCAAACTCATTATCCTCAGGTGGAACGTGAAGCATAGAAATTTGCAAAACATTGATCCAAAGTTGAAATTCAAAATAGACGTACACCTATGATACAATAATTATCGGGAGTGAAAAGTTTAAAGTTTGCAAAATTGAGTAGTGGTTAGCATCTTATTCATATTAACCTGTGATTTCGTTTTAAGCTTGGTTTGGATAAGTGAAAGTCGGGAACGACGAATTTTCCTTTTTGGGTTCTGGATTGAAAATGCATCTTGTTCTTTGATCCCTTAAAGTTATTAAATAACGAGAGTCAAACGTTCTAGTTAGTTGATTAATATGAAAAATCGAAAATACAAAAAGATGTGTAGGAATAAGTGTATATAAAAAAAATGGTAAAGACGGGGCTTTTCAAAACTTATGAGTCTTTAATTCCCTTGATGAACACTTAGCTACTTTTCGAGGTAATAGTCGAGGAGGATGAGATTCTTAGTTTTATATGTGCTTACTTCATTGCATTGCGTGAGGACATGGCAGTGGTCTTAGTATGGGGGATTTTTGGTATGTGTGTTAATTACACATACCTTGTTACCTTTAAAAAATCGAACCCTAAACGACCAAAAAACGTACATAAAATGCATATATATGCCTGTTTTTGTTGTGTATATGTGCAGGTACCGGATTTTCACTAATGGACAAAAACAAAAGCTAAAACGGACAAAACCGAGCACGGATTTGGAAGAGCGCGAAAACTGAGCTCGCCAAGGGTCAAGGATTGGTAAAACAGAGCTAACGAAATTTCCCGGATCGGACTCGACGTCGTTTGTGCCAATTATTGAATTCCAGACGAAGTCAAAGCACCCCGGATATGGCATTGGATTGGCTTCTAAACCGAACCCGATAAACCTAATTGTTAAAAGTGGGCCCACCCGTACCCACCTAGTAGGCCCGAATCAGCCCACTTATACAAACTTTTTTATATCAGCCTAAAACCTTTTTTTACCCGGCCCAAACCCTTTACCATTTATAACAACCTGGCCCAACCAATTAACGGGCGTTAAGCCCAAAACCTTTTACCCCTTTATACCCGTAGTCCACAAGGACTAACGGTGCAAACCCCAACCAAACCTCGAGGGTCAACCATGAACAAAACAAGGACCATACATGTAAAACCCTTATACATATTCAGGGACTGATCTTGTCAAAACCCCAAAACTCCACCCTTGCCCTTTTTATTAAATCCCTTCCAGCAAACAAAAGCTATTTCACTTGTACTTCTTCACCATGTGTGTGTGTGTCTGTACTTTAGCAACCAGCCAAATCGTCACTTTCCCTAACCCCACTAACCCCCACTCACATGGCATTAAGAGACAAGGAAGTTGCCACCTGGGCAGTCTTAAAACGACCCATTGACAAAGAACAAAGACAAATATGAATCCAAGGGTGTGTATTAACCGGGATCGGGGAAGCAAGAATTATCCAAGGGTTTTATGAATGCTTTGAAGTCCTTAAGCAAGCTAGCACAACAAACACAAACCCAACAGCTATAAGAAGAAGAAGAAGACAGAAATGAAGGAAAAGTAGTGTAGAAGTAATTTGAATTTACTTTTAAAATGTTTTATTGTCTTTAACATTCTGTAATTTTTAACTTTTAAAAGCCTTGTAATCCACCTTTCAAAAATTAATGCAAATTTCAAGTTATCAAGTTATTTAAAAGCCTTGCTCTTAAATCTTTATGCACTTAGTTATTTCATGTTCACAAGTCAATTACATAAGCTCCTTTAAGCCTTTAAGTTACTGTTTACCCATAAGAGCTTTTACAAAAAGCTCTTAAGCACTTAACTGTATCCTTAAGAAATGAACATGGATTCAAGCTTATTTTGGACAAATAAGCAATTGTGGATGGCTTATTGGGTTTAGAGCTTATTGGTAAGCCCATAGGATGGTATAAAAGCTGTTTTGGTTATTAAGCTCCTGACAAAAGCATTGGACTTTTGTAAGATTTCATTTTCTCATTTTCTTCAATTTTTTTGCTTATTTACTATTTACTGCTTATTCTGATTATTTGTGGCTTATTACTGATTTTACTTACTTATCCAGTTTTATTGATGCATATTTGATCATAATTGATAAGTATGTTAAGATGTTTTAGTTTAAATTTGTGAATTCATAGTCTAAAGGGGTGTTTGGGGTAAGTCTAAAAATGGGTCAAAATGGGATATGCAATGGGTTGGGTAACTAAGTCTGATTCTACTAGCTTAATCTTGGACCATAAATCAGCTTTCATAAGTTTATTAGGTTTAAATCTTAAATTTTATGTCCATTGCATTCATGGATCAATCCTGTGGTTTTTCGGTGAGATATCTAGCTTATATGGTAAGCTTTGATCAAATGCTTTTTGTTGTTATTTTCATACCTGTTTTTAACTCTTAGGTGCAGTAATATGAGTTAGTGCAAGTGAAATTTACACTCTTGTGTTTTAAGTCATACTTGTCTAGTAAACTTTGATTTATAAAAAGCCCATTTACAGTAGTAGATTTAGGGTAGTTATGATTTGTGTTTATGACTGATTTTAAGAAATTAAGCTCTTTAGACATTGAACTTTAACTATTTCAGCTAATTTTCCCTGTTTGTGCTTATTTGATTAATGAAAATCAGCCTGCATTTTAGGTTTTTGTCTTAGCAATAGTTCATAACTCAGCAGTCACTGAGTAAGCTAGTTTTTTTTACAAGCCTTTTCATAGCTTAAATGTTTTTCAAAATCCATATGGTTTGCTGATTTAGAATCTTTGGAGGCTTAACTTTAAGAATATACAAATCATAAGGTCATAAGATTCCATAAGTCAGCTTATTTTTAAGCCCAAAACTGCCTAGGTTGCCTGTTTGGTTCTAATTTGTGGCCAAAGTGCTTATTGCTTTTTCTGAGCTTATGGATGTTTGAATTTGCTTAATTTTTATTCAAAAGTGCTTAATAGGCCTAAACACTTATCTGAATTGAGCTTTTGATTGCCTAGTGCTTATTTAGTGCTTAATGTAGCTTAGACAGTTTTAGTGAAACCTTATTTAGCCTAATAAGTTAATTCTGTCTTAAATCTTTTCCAGCTTGTTCTGTTTGTCAAATTGTTATTCCTAGTGCTAAATAGGTGTATATAAGTATTTCTTTTCAGCTTATTTGTTTACATGTTAGTTTATTTAGTATTTAAAAGCATATAGATTTTAGTTAAGAATTCATAAGTGTTATAAAGCCATATCTGTCAGCTTATTTTAAGCACTTTATAGCTTATTTTTGAGTTTCATAAAAAAGTTGCTTTTTTATATTTGCTTATTTTTGTGTTTTTTATAAGTTATTTTTTAAAAAAGGGTAAAAAAAATAGTTTGCCAAAAAGAGAGAGGCCAGGATTCGACCCCTGGACCTCCCCCCTTTACATAGCAACGCCTCACACACCACACACAACACCAACTGCCCTAGGGTCTTTTTCAATTTGTATCTTACACATTTTATTTTTATAGATCTAGGGTTTTCAAGTTTTGTAAGCTTGAGTTAAGTAGCTAAACAAGGGTTTAGATCATATTGTTCATCATCCTACTTTATATTAAGGTTACCTAAAACTCTTAATCTCTTTACATTCATGATTTTATGTGTATATAATGGCTATGTAGTTAATCACCATC
Source organism: Tanacetum coccineum (assembly GCA_026074375.1). Classification (NCBI taxonomy): domain Eukaryota; kingdom Viridiplantae; phylum Streptophyta; class Magnoliopsida; order Asterales; family Asteraceae; genus Tanacetum; species Tanacetum coccineum. Next base: position 10,678 of record BQNB010080424.1, read on the forward strand.
TAGGAAACTTATTTACATGAAAAATGGAATTTTTACTTATGATCATGGTATGATATACTTTGTCATGTGCTATATTATTGTTAAAATCATGTAATAATAGATGTATAAGTATTGTACAAGTGTGGTTTATGTATAAAAAGTGTATATAAACAAGTTACCTAAAAAGTATACTTATGAAAGTTAATGAACAAATAAGTATGTAAACTCATGGATCATGTGATTCTTGGACAATATTTGGATAAATGATGGACTAAGGACCTTAGTTATGTAACACATGTGATATTAAGGGTTGTAATGGACTTGTAACAACCTACTAAACTAGAAAGTTACAAAAATCAAGTTTAAACATGTTTTTAACAAAAACCACAAAGGGTCTGATCAAATTCGAATTTTAACTTATTTATTTTATATTTTTATAAAATACTACATGTTACAAGGATCGTAGGCATGTAAGGAACTTAAAAATCCGATTTATAACGAAGGAGATACATAATTTACATGTTATACGATAATAAACGGGTTTATAAAAACTCTTTACAAATAACTTCTGATATATACCAATGGATATTTTTCTCAGATAATACATATTTTTAGAATTCCAAAACATTAAGAATCATAATTTTTGGATCAATAACGAAGGAGTTATGAATTTCGCAAGTTTATAATAATAAATACTTTTATAAAAATAATTTTATAAAAGTTACTGTTCACATCAGATATATTTATTTTGAAAACATCATTAATTAGATGGAACTTTTAATTTCAAAGATGTGCTCGAAAGAATCACTAAAAATGGAGCTAAAACGAGTAAAATAAGACTTTTGCGAGTTTACGATAACTAAATTTATAAAAGTCTATGAACAGTAAAAACCACTGTTCACCTGTGGGCTCAAAATATGAAAATGTAATATTTTGATACATCGTCTTAATACGAAAGCGTGGACGTAAGAAACATACCAAACGGGCTTAAAACGGGAAAGTTACGCCGTTTTTACTAAGTAATATTTATAAACGTTTTTACTTTATAAATATGTTTTCGCAAATGCAATTAGATGGTGATGTAGCTATGTAGAATTATATATGGTATTAGTTAATCAAAGTTCTTAGAACTTATACGACCTATATTGGATTAGGTTGCATTCGGTCATTATCGTGACGCATTTTCTGTGATATATTTGTTATCATACACTCAAGGTGAGTTCATAGCCCCACGTTTTACTTGTTTTACATATACTTTATAACTTTTGGGGTGAGAAACATATGCATGTTTTTACAATTAGACGCAAGTGGACATTTTTATATTATGATTACGTGTTTGCCTAGGTAACAATACCAAATGAGCCCATTATCATGAGCTGGTTAATTACTGGATTGTAAGCGCGAATGTTATAAATAGATCTATTTGGGGGTGATGCCCCCGTTCGGGTGATTAGCTATCATTGGGAACGAACGTATACCATGTCGGATTTGGGATGTTCCGGGTTGAACATCATCAAGGGCAATGTAGGCAATTTTATATTGCAATTCAAATATGTCGAGCTTCAGTATCATGGACTTAAGGAAACGTAATGACATTTTTGTGATGTATTATCACGGGGGAAATCTTGCGGTCCTACACTTACATATTTTACAAACCTATGAATTTACCAACATTATTGTTGACGTTTTAAAGCAATGTTTTTCAGGAGGTCAATAAGGCACGAGGTGCAGGGGATACATTAGTGTTATATATTTTGGATGTCTCATGCTAAAGATTTGGTTGCATTACATTTTAGGGAAAACATTAGTTATGAACTAGAATCTTTGTATTCTAAACAATGAACAAGTTAAGCTTCAGGCTTTTTATAACAAACAATTTGATAAATCCAATGTATCAGTTTTAAACGACTTTTAATGGTCGTTCTATATATATCTTGTGCTATTGATCTATGATGTACCATCCCCAGACCTATATTTCGATGCGATCCATTTTGGGGGTGTTACAGTAAGTCCCACAAATGTAGAGTATATGTGAGATCATTTGTTTTCAAATAAATTTTTTTGAGTTTTGTGTAGATTCTGAGAGAAATGGATCATGGTTTGTAATGTTTTATGCATCGTAGGTGTTCAAAATAGTGAACTAAAAATTTGATTTTAGGATTTAGTTTTACTCAATCATGCTTGGTAAGTGATAACCAAGAAATTATAGATGTTACTTGGCTATATTATTGGAAAAATGTACTGGTGGGTATGAATCTCCTTTTCTATCCAAAGACTCCATGTCGATGCATGCAAATATGCAATTGTACTTCCATGCGTCATCATGCGGCTTATGTTTTGCACGCATATCTTTTAAAGGTGTTACGTATATGTAAATCGTGATTTAGTGTAAAAAAGCCAAAGTCATGTTATGAGAACCCAAGCAAGCCCCATATATAAGGAATCAAAGGAATAACTTATCTACGCCAATTTTAAAATAGTGTTAGCTAATTTATGATTCTTTTATAAGGTTATAAAAGAGAATATGCAGGTGGAAATTTTATATATATAAAGGATATATATATTAATGTGCTTATTTTGATCCACACGAACTTTTTTTTAAAGGAGGCTCCTCTCTTGCTAATCTTAAAACATGACAAGACTCGGGTTATGGTCGAAACATAATAAGGTTTAAGTACACAAGCATGCATTGGCTAAACCCATTTAGACCAATTAGTTAAACATTGTTTGAAACTTGCATAATTTTAGTAGCACTTCTTTGACCCATATAAGGGATATAGCCTTAATACCAAGAATCATCTTCACCTCAATGAAATCAAATATCATTTTTTATCGCAAAACAAAACCGATGCATCTCACGGGTCTGAATATCTCGTGTAAAATAATATGACAGATTAAATTTATTTAATATGATGCCTAATGGTGTTTAAACCACATAAACCTTTGCAAAATACGAGCAAAGAAATTGATACGATCATAAATGTTTAATATTTTATTCTTTTCCGTACAGTTAGTGAGCCTAAAATTTAGATAAAAATTAATTGAAATTGTTGCATGTAAATCAAAGATGTTGACGCACGTCACATATAACCAAAAGTTTAATTATATGCATTCAACTGTTGTAATGTGAATATGCATTGCTTTAACTGGTTGTACATTAAATGTGCAAATCAAAACATATGTGTGCAAATCACCCCCTTATTAAAGCTATTATCACTTTCACATATACCCATAATTCATCATCTATACTACTTTATAAAGCATTTAGCCCATTTATTTTTAGAAGTCTTAAAAAATTAAGTAAAAAAGATTACTTTATTAGGAAAGATGTAAAACCATTAGAAAATGTTCATCATACACATTTAAAAGCCTTTAAAATCCTTTAATAGCCAAAACTTATAACAGCCTAAAACATGTAACAGCGAATTAAATGGTAAAGTTGTAACGGCCCATATACGTTTTTTAATACAATCAACTTGTAACTGCTAACATTGATATTGTCATCAATTCAGTCAAATTGTTACTGCTGCATTCATGTGGTCCATTTGTAAAGGTCCATTAAACATCCTTTATGTCACACCCCGTAAATTTCAGGTCAATATTTTAAACTTTTCCGATCATTATTTTTGACTTTTATACGTTACGTTTGAATCTGACAGTTTACCTGGAAGTTAACCCGTGGAAAACTAAAAAACATCACCGGACGCGTTTCGACTTTGGATTTTGATTAGTTTAGACATTATATGATGTATTTTATCATTTCTAAGTGTTTCGTAGTTTACGATCACTTCCGATATTTATTTTTACGTTTTAACGTTTAATTTGCGTTTTTCATGTTTTTGACCTAACGGAACCCCGGAAACCCGAAATCTTTTCGTGTAAAATTTAGTTATCGTTCATCTTGTATTTGTAAGTTAAAATTTTTGTTCATATTCCCCCTCCTATTTAATTTCGGATGCCTAAACCCAAAACAAATAAACCATAAGCTTTGAAATTAATTAAATGGCATCTTATTTTGAAAAATCCACCCATGTGTGCATGTAATATGAGAAAGTGACATATGAGAAAGTCCCCTTCATGCACAAAGATCCCATTTGAATTATGCATGTGATGCTTGATCACATGTACACAATTTGACCAAAACCATGAACCAAGACTTTTTATAACTTGAACTTGATCTCAAAAATTGAACCCTTGGTCCTTAAGGTTGTGTTTCGGCCGAGCAAGGGTGCACACACACCCTTGTGTGTATTGGTCACTTGTTACAACAAACCATGAAACCCTAGACCACCCTTGTCCTATATATACCTTGCTATAACACACATTAGGTCATTTATTCATTCCACAGCCTCACCAAAAAAAAATCATCTCTCTTTTCCATCTCTCTAGCTCACGGTAATAAACACCCCAATTAGGGTTTCTATATCTTTGATTTCTAGCAAGATACAAGTATACCAAGTTCATTTCTAAGGTTTTTAAAGGTGGTTTGAAGTATTGGTTCTTTGATTTATGGGTTTTTCTCAAGATCTAAAAGTTAGGGTTTCAAATTTTATTAGTGGGTTTTCAAGATCTAATGATTTTGGGTATAGATCTTGTGTTGTTGCTTCTTGATCTTCATTCTTGTGATCATTTCTTGATCTTTCTTTGATACTTTCCTTTCATTCTTATAAGATCTTGTTCATGCTTAAGAATCCATGTGTTTGTGGTACTTTTTATAAAAAGAAAATGAATTTACATTTTGTCATCTTTATAAAAAAATGGAAGTAATATGTTTATGACATTGCGATCTTGGTGAGATGAGTTGAAAAGTGAGTTGCAACAATAGAAATGAAGAGATTAGGTTAGTTTTAGGTGTGGTTTGATTGTGGGGTAGTTGTAAATGGAGAATAGGCTAGACTATGCACTATTGTGAAGTATGGCATAATTTTTAGAAGCGTTTGTGAAAAACATAGTTGTTGATCCAAAATAGTTTTGACGTTTTGAGCGAGTTAGGAATGTTTTCAATAGGCGTAAAAGTAGTTTTGGAGAGCTTGTTTCGAATAGATAGTTTTTCATATATTGTACACTAAAATCAGACTTAAAACAACCAAGTTATAGCCAAATGAAACTTGAAACATTTTTCGGCAAAACCATTTTGACATAGTGCTATTTGGAATATAAAATGAGGTTTTCGGACACTTTTGGACATTTTTGGACTTTCTAAACGTTGGCGAAACATATAAAAACAATAGGTTATTGATTAGAAACATTTGAAATGTCATAAAAATATGTAAATGATGTCGGGCTTGATAAATGAGGTAGGATTCCAAAAATAGTAACTTTTATTATGTTTTAGCGAAACGGACATAGAAGTTAAGCAATTTAGACTAGTTAGTGCGTTTTGAAAATATAGAAACTTAACAAAATATAGGAGACAGTATTAACGCCTTGAAACTAAAATCTTTCCTAAAAAGGAAACTTTCTGTAAATGGTAACTTTCGGAAAAGGGTCGGGATTCAACGAAGAACGTTTTAATTTCACTAAGTCATTTTGATAAATAAAACCAAAACACAAACACACATGGATGTCTTTCTATATTAAACGTTTCATGCTATATTTAGTATACTTTTGTTTCCTTAAGATGCGTTATTTATCTAGGTCGCGGCTAGATTTCTATATCATCTTTCAGTTACGTGATTTACCGTTCGTTCATCTTGCTAAGGTGAGTTCATAGCCCCACAATTTTACTACATTGCTTTACTTTTTGGGGTGAGTGATGTGTGCAATACGGGTCAGTTTTAAATTTATAACTCGGTATACCAAATTCTCAAGCAACACATATGAGCAAGTAAACTCATCCGTAGTAGCAAGATATGGAATGGTAAGCCGGGATCATTCGCGGGGATTTAGGTGTTTCGACTTGATAAAGATTTTGATGATAAAAGTCTTAATATGCAAGCAAGTAATGATAAAAGTAATTCGATAATAAATAGATGTACTTGGTTGGATTCAGTTTGGGAATCCGATTCGATATGAAGGTGGCAAATACTAACAAGTTGATTAAAAGAATTGGAAATTATCCAATCTATTGTATTTTTTAAAACCTCTTGCCTTCGTTAAGACTCTATGTGACAAAAACAAGCATTAGGCACAATCAATCAATGCAAGACTAAGAAAACCTTTATGATTTTGATTCGCGGTTCATTTCACAAACCATAGACATCGATTATTATGTTCCTAGTTTTACCAAACCGCTTAAGAAATGGTCAATACAAAAGGTAGCCGATTATAGACAAAAAGGCGACAATTGATTAGTTAACAATATCCCTTTCAACCTATGATATTCTCAACAAACAATCCGGTAGATAAAACTATGCCACTTTAGAACATAAGAAAAAATGGATCTAAGACTTAGCTTAAAATTGAGTTAACATGCCACACTATCATAATCGAATCTTCATACCACAAACATCATCTAACCAATCACATAGAGGGACTATCCACTCATATTGAACCAAGACATAATTCCAGAAAATAATGCATTCATAAACATAATGAGAGTTCATACAAAAGTATTGCAAAAGCTTAAAGGAATGTAAACTAGGAAATGACAAACTTGTGACTTAGAGGGATCCTTCCTCCTTCTTGGCTTTCCTGGAGCTTCTTCTTGACTTTCCTGGACTTAGATGACTTTGGAGAGGAGTGGTGGCTATGAGGATTAGGGTTTAGGGTTGGAGAATAGTGAGGTGTGTTAAAATAAGGCATAGGGGTCACCTATTTATACTACTATTTTATGTTGGTTCTAGGGTCTAAAGGGGTGTCCAAAGTTGGTTTAGAGGGTCTAGATCCTTCTTGGCTTTCCAGGTTTCTTCTAGAGTGAAATGAAAAACGTGGGCTCCAAGAGCTGGGTGGCAAAGCCTCCTGCCGGGTGGCACTCCTTCTGTCGGGCAGCAAACTCTCCAGCCGGGTAGCTGGGATGTCATTGGTGGAATATTTTTGCTGTATTTCTTGTTTAATGCTCTTGCTTGAGTTGTGCTTGGCCGTGGGCCTTTGTACGTCACCATATCTCTATTACAACTTGATCTCAGGTCTTGGAAGCTTGATTAATTAGATTTCTTCTTCTTTGAGATGCTTCTGCACTTGATTCTGACATGGGATTCTTCGTACTTGCGATAATCTCCGCATGTTCGTCTCTTCTTTTCTTGTTTTCTTGTATTTGGCTGTAATTACACTAGAAATCATATTTCGACATAATCGAGTAATAAAACCATAGGTATCTGACCAAATAACTAATACAAAAGCATGAATAACGCTCCTAAAACATACTCGATTTGAGCGTTATCAAATCTCCCCACACTTAAACTTTGCTTGCCCTTAAGCAAATCTAGAAAACAATTTCCTTAAATGAGATGCAATTTATCAAGAACAAGTACTTGATAAGTCCAAGTGTACACATCAAAGAAACATGCTAACTGTTTTTAATGGAAAACGATACATGTGTATGATTTAGTTTATAAAACCGAAGTATACAAATCACTATGTTGCTAGCTACCGCTTACCATTATCCTATATGAATTTCAAGATAAACGTATCACTGTGTCACGACTTAGCACATTTTGCTAATCGACACCAATTTTCTTCATCTTCCTTCATCTTCATAAGATTTATAGCTTCATTGGCTATTTAGTCACTTTTTTCATTCAATCAACCTCCGATCGACATACTAGCAAAGGATTATATGTCCTTAAGCATAGAGCTAGGTACTCTCTCAAAAATTCATAAGGATTTCCCATATATCTACCATCGATCCACGTAGCTCGAAACTAACCTGTAGGCTTCGGTTATTTAGGTAGAGCTAAACTCTGTGTAATATTTTTCTTTTAAAAGCAAAGGACGGTATAACTGACAAATAAGACCATGAAAAATGTCAGACTAACTGAGATGGTTAGCTCAAGGCATTAAAGCATATTTAAAAAAATAAACTGATGGTATTCTGATCGGTTTCTTATCATGTGTATACACTTATTACTAGGACACATCTTGTTTTAATTTATGAAAACAACTAGACTACCAGGGCAAACAATTTTTAAGTTAGCTCAATTTTTTTTTAAAAAACAACCTCGTTTTCCCTATTCTCCCCCCAACACTTACATTTAGCATTGCCCTCAATGCGGCAAAATGGGCAAAAAACTAAAATAGGTAAATAAGAGAAAAACCAGGTGTCCATGCATGTGCGGTAGTACTTGAGCTGCCAAGCGCGTCATTTCATGCAAGAATCTGAAATACAAAAGAAATGCAAACAAACATATATATTTATTTTTGAGTGTCGCACCCCCACACTTAACTTTTATTGCGGGTGCGGAAGTTTTTTTTACTAATTAACTTAAATACACGGGTTGCCTCCTGAGAAGTGCTTGATTTTTGAGTGAGTCGTCAGCCGGACTCGGATGCTTCTTTCATTTCTTTTGAAGTGATAACCCTTCTCTTGGGACATACATAAATATTCTCGATCACTATTCCTTTCCCAGTTTCGTCTAAATTAGACAGCTTAGCTTCGTTAGAGGTGTTTTCCACAACACTATAAATGTATGGTTTTTCTGATGCCCATGGCATGGTTTCACGGTAGTTGGCTGGAAACGGTGCCATGAATGGAATAGTTTTCATTCTTCCGTCCTCACACATGAGGTGAATCTCCTCTATGGTAAGTTTATTTAACTCCTCCTCATCGTGGTAGAGTTTAACACGATGTCCATTAACAATGAAGCTTCCTCCATGTTTGTCATACAATTCAACATATCCGGATGGATAACCATGTTTGACTATGAATGGTCCATACCACTTTGATCTAAGCTTTGGAGCTTTGAATTTGTATTTAAAGTTGTACAAGAGAACTTTGTCTCCGACCTTAAATTCTTTTCTAGTTCTAAGTTTTTTTATCATGATCGGCTTTAGTTCGGGCTTTGTAGAGTTTGGAATTCTCATATGCTTGAATTCTTCATTCATCAAGCTCATGCAACTATAAAAATCATTTTTCTCCTACAACCTTAAGATCAGGATTGCAGCTTTGCAAGGCCCAGTAAGCACGATGTTTGATGTCAAATGGCAAATGACATGTTTTTCCCTAAAGAAGTTGGTATGGAGTGGTACCGATTGGAGTTTTGTAGGTTGTACAAAATGCCCACAGAGCGTCATCTAATTTTCTCGACCAAACAGACGGATTGTCCTTAACTGCCCTTTCGAGGATTCTTTTTAAGGCTCTGTTGGTGTTTTCAACCTGGCTACTGGTTTGTGGATGATAAGTTGTGGCTATACGATGATGTACTCCATACTTTTTCAAGATTTTCTCCATTTGAAGATTACAAAAGTGAGTTCCTCTGTTGCTAATTAAAGCTTTCAAAATTCCAAAACGAGAGAAAAGATTTTTGAAAAAATTGACTACAACTCGTGCATCGTTAGTGGGTAAAGCTTCGGCTTCTGCCCATTTTGACACGTAGTCAATTGCGACAAGAATGTATTCGAACTTATGCGATTTCGAAAAAGGTCCCATGAAATTAATTCCCCACATGTCGAAAATTTCACTAACTTGGATGTTGTTTAAAGGCATCTTGTCTCTTCGTGAAATGCTACCAGAACGTTGGCAGACGTTACAGTTTTGTACCAGAGTCTGTGCTTCTTTGAATATGGTTGGCCAATAGAATCCAGCATCAAAAACTTTCTTTGCGGTAATCGATGGTCCATAATGTCCCCTAGTGGGTCCATGATGACATTCAACTAGAATTTTTCGAGTTTCTTAACCGTGAACACATTTTTTTATCATGCCATCGGAGCATGCTTTAAATAGATACAGTTCGTCCCAGAAATAATGCTTAAGTTCTGAAAAGAACTTACAACGCTGAGCGTAGGTTAATCCTTTTCTTAGAATTACTCCAACTAAGTAGTTGGCAAAGTCGGCAAACCACGGGCTCTCTTCCTCGTCGGTTTTGATACTCATGAAAAACTCATTAGGGAACTCGTCATTTATTTCCTCGTCCTTAAGTTCTTTGAGGTTGGGTTTCTCAAGTCGCGATAAGTGATCTGCTGTAACGTTTTCTGCTCTCTTTTTATTTTTGATTTCGATATCGAATTCTTGAAGCAGTAAAATCTAGCGTATAAGACGCGGTTTGGCATCTTGTTTCGAAAACAGATATTTTATTGCAGAGTGATCCGTGAACATAACTGTTTTTGAAAGAACAAGGTATGATCGAAACTTGACGAATGCAAAAACTACGGTGAGTAACTCTTTTTCGGTCACTGCGTGATAGTATTGTTTGTGTGCCTATTCAGAGTTTAACTAGCGAAGTGGAGGGCTCTAACGCGCGAGTGATTTTCTTCTCGTTTTGTGGCCTTGCCTAAATACTCCAACGGAAAAATCGCTGCATCGCACGATAATGTTTAAAAGGTTAGCGACCAATTAGGAGAAACCATAATAGTGCGTTTGGTTAACTTTCTATTGAGAGATCAAATGCCTTATTGCACTCTTCATAAAAGTTAAAGACCGAGTCTTTTTTATCGAGAAGTTTCGTTATCGTCGGAGGAGATATTTGAAAACTCTTTAATATAGAATCATTCGTATAATTCGGCACGTCCTAATAAGAAACTCCTAACGCTTTGACATCATGGTTTGGTGGTAACATAGCATATCACGTCCGATTTTGCTTTATCGACTCTATCCTTTACAGTAGACTTTATGTCCCAACATATTCCCTCGGTCACCTGCAAGTGACATTTTTCTTTTCCCAGGTGATAGAACTAGGAGTGCTTGCTTACATCGAAGTAGCATGTTGCCCTAGATTATCGTTAAGTATGAATCGAAGATATCTCCCAAACACTAGAAATCGTCCATAAGAGATTCCATGGCGGTTTCGACAAACCTGAAAAATGGCAGGTGAATCATGCATCCCTTTGAAAAGTTTCTGGCGCGTTGCAAAGACCCAAAAGGCATAGAGCGCTTGTAGGCGTAGGTGTTCTATAAGGCAAGTGAAAGTGGTCTTTTCCTGATCGCTGTTCGATGGGAATTTGAAATATCTAAAAATCTCTTCCGAGACAAAACAAAAGGAATCATTTGTTTCGGCTATACTTCGCAAGGCATTTATTCCATGAAGGGTAAAGGAATAATGATCCTTTTTCTCTGTGGCTTCCGTTCAACTTTCGGTATTCTCTATACAAACACGCCATCCGATACTGTCTTGTTGGAACGAGATCGTTGTCTTCATTTGTCACAATACCTTCCTGTCCGCCTTTTTTTTGGTAGCGTGTAATGGCACCGACTTACCCATGGGCTTAGTCTTTCTTCGATGGCATAGATGATACCCGTGTCTAGAAGTTTGATAATCTCTTTTTTAACGACTTCTTTCATGTTTGGGTTAAGTCGGCGTTGTCTCTGAATGACTGGTTTGACATCGTCCTCAAAATTGATTTTGTGTTTGCAAAAGGAAGGGCTAATCCTTGGAATATCAGATGTTTTCCAAGCGAATGCTTCTTTATGGTTTTTCAGAACTGAAACAAGTCGTTCCTTTTCATTCTGTTCGAGTAAAGCTGATATGACTACTAGGAGAAGAGAAATTTCCTCCAGAAAGGCATATTCCAGATGTTTTGGAAGAGGTTTCATCTCAAGATCAGTTGGTGGATCTTGAATAGATGTCCTAATTCTTAGTTCATCTTTTGGTGGTAACTCCTCAAAATCGTCTTTGACTTGATCATCTTGAACATTCCCTGACATGAATTCATCGAATTCTTTGTCGAGTGATGTTTCGCTTATCTTTTCTGATGTATTTAGGAATGGTTTAGAATCGTCAAGAAGAGCATCGAGTTCATCCTCAGTTATTTCATCGATAACATCCATGCGGAAACATGTGTCGTCATTCACGTGAGAATGCTGCATAGCTTTATCGATGTGAAAGGTTTCTCTATCTTCTCCAATTCCTAAATTGAGTTCTTTGTTCTTAACTCTTATGATGGCATCGGCGGTATGCAAGAACGGTCTTCCTAAAGTTAGAGGGACTCTATCATATTCCTCCATTTGTAGGATAACGAAATCTATAGGGAACACAAATTTTCCAACTTGAACTAGCATATTATCAGCAACTCCCATAGGGTACTGGTAAGTATGATTTGCTAGGCAGATACTTATCTTTTTGGGTTTCAAAGTTGTTCTAGAAAGTGCAGCATATAGTGAATACGACATCAAATTAATACTTGTGCCAAGATCGGCCAAGGCAAGATATTCAACTGAGTTTGCAAGTTTGCAAGGGATTAGAAAACTTTCGGGGTCTCCAAGCTTCGGCGGGATCTTGTTTTGAAGAATTGCTGAGCATTCCTCAGTTAAGAAAGCAGTAGAGATTTGCTCCATCTTACTTTTGTTGCTTACAAGATCTTTCAAGAATTTGCCATAAATAGGCATGCCTGCCAGGACGTCAACGAGGGGTACGTTGATCCTTACTTCCTTGATCATGTCTAAAAACTTGGCATATCGTGCCTCTATTTTTTCTTTGTTCAAGCGTTGTGGATATGGAATTTGTGGCTTATAGGCTTTGAGTGGCGGTGTATCGGTCTGAGTTGGTTTCTTGGGTAGAGGTTCTGCCTCTTTTTCGACTTCTTCTGCCTTGTCTTCACTATCGTCAAGGAAGACGGCAGTTTTGGTGTTTGGGTTAGCTGGTGGGTTATAGGTCTTACCACTGCGTGTGAATACGACATTCACGTGCTCATTTTGAGCAGGCGGTGTTCGTTAAGGTTTTTCATTTAATGTTGAAGGTTTTGTATTAGGTTGGGTATTGCTAGGCAGCGTACCTGTGGGTCTTGAGGATTGGTGATCAGAAATTCTACCAAACTTTGTTTCAAGGTCTTGAATCATAACTTGATGATTCTTTTATCCTTGTTCGACTTTGGTTTTGAGATTGTAAAACTGATTCTTGACAAAATCATTTGCTGTCTTTTGTGCTATAACGAATTCTCTCATGGTCTTCTTGAATTCCGATTCGCCTGGTTTCTTTTCGGGTAAACGTGGAATTGGTAGGTTTTCCTCACCAAGGTTTGAGTTTCGGTTTTCATGACGATCGCACCAATTGCTAGAATTTCGACCATAATAATTTCCTCGATATCCTCCTCGATATCCTTCGAATGCATAGTTTTCTTCTTCCTCCTTGGGTCCTCCCATAGGTTTATCATCACAATCCAATGATGGATGGGGTCCTCCACATTTGTTGCATCCATCTCTTATTTCTTTCATGTCTCCTCTGATCTCTTTGAATTGTAAATCAATCCTTGTCGTTAAGGCTTCCATTTTTTCCAATAATGGTGAATTTTCTTCACTTTTAGCAAAGGCAACGGTTTTACGAAGGGGTTTGGTTTTGTTCTCTTTTGACCAATCGAGCTTGAGAAGAACTCGATCCTCGAGCAACTGGTGTGCTTCATTTGGAGTTTTGTAGAGAAAAATTCCTCCGGCGTCTAAGATAGCTTGGGTTGGTTCATCTAGTCCGTGGTAAAATATTTAGATTATGGTTCCTCGTCTTAAACCATGTCCATGACAACTACGAAGTAGATCCTTCATACGAAGCCAAGCGTCTACTAGTGATTCGTGATGTTGTTGGGTGAAACCTTAAATTTCTCCCATGAGTCGGTCAAACATAGCAGGTGGAAAGAATCGGCTTACAAAAGCTTGTCTCATTTCTTCCCAAGTGGTTATCACACCGGGACTTAGTTCGCTGAACTAAATCTTGGCTTCTCCTTCTAGGGATGATGGAAAAAGTTTTAGTTTGATGGCATCCATGTTGGTGTTGCCATAACGGAACATTCCACATATTTAAACAAATTCGGCGATGTGCTTGTGTGGATCGGCCCGTGAGCGTTCGTCGAATTGTCGATCTTTGATCATGGAAAGATGGTGTCTTTTTACGGTGAAGTTGTCTCCAAGGTCAACTGCGACAATAGCGGCCCCGGGAGTGGGTGCTACGACCTGATTGTTTCCCCACATGGGTTGGTCGTCGGCCATTGGGAAGGGTAGGTCAAGAAATGGGTTATAGACTACTTCGGCTTCAAAAAGATTCTCGAAAGGTGGATATTTGGTTTTTGGAACTCAGTCTTCAATAGGTATGAACGGGTTTCGCTTCTTTTTCTTTCTTAAGGTTTGGTGGATAAAATGTTCGGGTTCGGGATAAGGAGTAATTGGGTTTTGTCCAGCAGAACGTGTTCGCATTCAAGGGTAAAACTCAAATAAGATCAAACCCAAAAGGATTTAGAAAGATTGGATAAAAGATGGAGTTTTTGTCAAAAGCTGCTGCGCCGGGCGGCAGAGTACTGCCCCGGGAGGCAGAGTTTTTTTTTATTTCGTCGAGGGCTCAGCCGGATGGCAGAGGTCTGTGCTGGGCGGCAAAGGACTCGTTGAAGGTTTGTGCTGGGCGGCAGAGGACTGCGCCGGGCGGCTCCAAGGGTTCTGTATTTTTTTTTAAAACGTGGCACCTAGGGAAAATGGGATCACGAGATCTAAATCATAAAACACGATCAAATCCCTGGCAGCGGCGCCAAAAATTTGATGCGTACGATGCGGGTCATTTTTAAATTTATAATTCAGTATACCAAATTCTTAAGCAATACATACGAGCAAGTAAACTCGTCCGTAGTAGCAAGATATGGAATGGTAAGCCGAGATCGTTCGCAGGGATTTGGGTGTTTCGACTTGATAAAGATTCCGATGATAAAAGTCCTAAGATGCAAGCAAGTAATGATAAAAGTAATTCGATAATAAATAGATGTACTTGGTTGGATTCAGTTTGGGAATCCGATTCGATATGAAAGTGGCAAATACTAACAAGTTGATTAAAAGAATTGGAAATTATCCAATCTATTGTTTTTTAAAAACCTTTTGCCTTCGTCAAGACTCCAAGTGACAAAAACAAGCATTAGGCACAATCAATCAATGCAAGCCTAAGAAAACCTCTATGAGTTTGATTTGCTGTTCGTTTCACAGACCATAGACATCGATTATTACGTTCCTAGTTTTACCAAACCGCTTAAGAAATGGTCAATACAAAAGGTAGCCGATCGTAGACAAAAAGGCGACAATTGATTAGTTAACAATGTCCCTTTCAACCTATGATATTCTCAACAAACAATCTGGTAGATAAAACTATGCCATTTTAGAACATAAGAACAAATGGATCTAAGACTTAGTTTGAAATTGAGTTAACATGCCACACTATCATAATCGGATCTTCATACCACAAACATCATCTAACCAAGCACATAGAGGGACTAGCCACTCATATTAAAACAAGACATAATTCTTGAAAATAATGCATTCATAAACATAATGAGAGTTCTTACAAAAGGATTTCAAAAGCTTAAAGGAATGTAAACTAGGAAATGACAAACTTGTGACTAAGAGGTATCCTTCCTCCTTCTTGGCTTTCCTGGAGCTTCTTCATGACTTTCCTGGACTTAGATGACTTTGGAGAGGAGTGGTGGCTATGAGGATTAGGGTTTAGGGTTGGATAATAGTAAGGTGTGTGTTAAAATGAGGCATAGGGGTCTCCTATTTATACAACTATTTTATGTCGGTTCCAGGGTCTAAAGGGGTGTCCAAAGTCAGTTCAGAGGGTCTAGATCCTTCTTGGCTTTCCAGGTTTCTTCTAGAATGAAATGAAAAATGTGGTCTCCAATAGCCGGGCGGCAAAGCCTCCTACCGGGCGGCACTCCTTCTGCCGGGCGGCAGACTCTTCAGCCGAGCGGCTGGGATGTCGCTGGTGAAATCTTTTTGCTGGATTTCTCGTTTAATGCTCTTGCTTGAGTTGAGCTTGGCCGTGGGCCTTTGTATTTCACCATATCTCTATTACAACTTGATCTCAGGTCTTGGAAGCTTGAGTAATTAGATTTCTTCTTCTTTGAGATGCTTCTGCACTTAATCTTGACATGGGATTCTTCGTACTTGCGATAATCTCTGCATGTTCGTCTCTTCTTTTCTCGTTTTCCTGTTTTTAACTGCAATTACACTAGAAAGCATATTTTGACATAATCGAGTAATAAAACCATAGGTAACTGACCAAATAACTAATACAAAAGCATGAATAATGCTCCCAAACCATACTCAATTTGAGCGTTATCAGTGAGAAACATAGCTTGGTTTTAAACATTGGACACAAATGCTTTACGTTTTCCCAATCTTGTTTACGTGTTGCTTAAGTAAATGTCAAAACTTGTATGCCCGAGTTATCATGAACTGTTAGTTACTTATGATATGTTTGAGTGGTAAGTGAGCGTGAGTGTTGTAAATAGATCTATTGGGACTAATCATCCCCGTCCGTGTAAGTAGCTCTTACATGACGTCACGCCCCCAGATATGTGTTTTCGTCCAGGCCCCGTTTGTGGGTGTGACAGATTGGTATCTAGAGCCAAGGTTATAGAGAGCCAGGTAGTATATTTAGGTATGGTCTATAACCATTATGTGATCCTACGTGTTTACCTACTTACGTATATAATTACTATCGATAAGTACGCGAGTATTAATTATAATACTTTTCCGTAATTATAATACGATTAATTTTGCCATGACTATATTTTACACCATCTTTATTTTCTTCTGCATTACATGCACCTTGCATGGTTTAATATAAAGGGGATTTATATAAACTTTTGCTTATGCAGGTTATGGCAGCTCTGGTTATTTCTATTTCTTCAGACGTATCAGTCGAGAGTGTGGGATCCTCTTTTTCGTGAGTTATCCTTATTGGTTCTATTTCTGTTAAGGTCCCTGTTGCACCAGAGGTGGGGGCGGCTGCAATTGCCTCACCTGTCGGGATGCTCGAGCTTGATACTCATTCATCGTCAGAGGTTGATCCATTAGAGAGTTCACCACCTCCTGTATCGGTAGCACCCATGGTTTCACCTTTTCTCTGTTCAGACGATTCAGAGTCAGATACTAAAATACCCAAGAGGCATGTATCACCTATTACTTCTACTCCAGAGACCCCTACTGCTCTCGTTTTACCTGCACCATCTGCTGTTGTTGCACCATCATCTGAGTTTCCACTTGCACCTGTTGTTGCCCCACCCAGGATTCATCGATGACGAGCTATTCTTATCCGACCTGGGCAGGACATTCCCATCGGTCGACTTTATCGTACTCATCCTGGTAGGCCATGTAGGGTATTGATCACGAGGAAGTTGGTTAGACCTTTACCTTCTCATCGTTTAGCATTGAGGTACACATCACATCACTTGGATCATTTTATTTCTTGATCATCATCGAGTCATTCGTCTTCAGATCATTAATCACCTGGGCATTCTATTTCGGGTCATTCTTTACCTGGACACTCACCACCAGACACCACCATTGCCAATTCATCTACACCACCAAGATTTGTTCATCTACCACTTGCTAGGACTCTACGGTGTAGCAAGGCCTATCTCCGTTGGAGGTCTACCTCATTATCTACCATGTATCCACCGACGACATCTGAGTCGTTAGCTGGGGATTCTTCTTCCGAGTCATCTGCTGGACCATCTCGTAAGAGATGTAGGTCCCCTCCGTGACTTTACCTATCCATGTTAGGAGAGCTTTAGTTCCTTCTTGTGCTGATCTCCTTCCACCTCACAAGAGGTTTAGGGATTCTTTTTCACCAGAGGATAATGTTGAGGAGGACATTGATACGGATGTGTTAAAGGACATTGAGGCTGATGCTATGGCTGTTAAGGTTGCAGTAGATAGGGATGTTGTGACTGGGGTTGATGCAAGTATTGATATGGAGGTCGATCTTGGGGTTGATGTAGAGGACGAGGTTGCGGACGAGGTCGAGTCCAGTGATAGGGGTACTATAGAGGTTGGAGTGAATGTGGTTGGTGGGATTGATATCTCTGATGGTATGCTTATGCCTGATGCTTTAGAGCGTCTAGAGCAGGTTGAGGAGGGTTTGCAAGATATTTATGGTCATGTTATAGAGATACCTATTTAGAGGATAGAGGACATTAAGACGGGACAGAGAGAGTTGGAGGCGAGGAGTTTGATTGATGGTGGAGAGAGAGCTATCTTACTTGAACAGGTTGCGTCCTTAGAGAGGAGCAACGCGAGACTTCGAGGCACCATGATGATGGAGAGAGCGAGAGCCGATAGGTTTTGGCGATGCGTAAGCTTTATGGATAGTGATATTAGGCAGATCCGTAGGTTTTGCTACTATGACAGGATGCGATTTAGGAGATTAGAGACATTCACGGCGAGGCGTTTGGGTTTTCGTCCATGATGTTGTGTATGGACTTTAGACTAGTGGTAGAACTAGTTGGTAGTAGTAGTATTAGCGTAAATCAAGTTCCCCATTATGGGTTGAATGTAACCGACTGATGCTTTTATATATGATATGAAAAGCTTGTTTTGATTTTCTCGCGTGTTCGTCTTTATTGCTATTTACTTGTTCTGGAAAAACATGTTCTATTGTATTTTCCTATATAAACCTTATTTACCATTTATAGTAGCTATATCTCGTATCGAATCTCACCATGTGCTATGTCTTGTGTTGTAAAACATGACTATCACTCGTTCTGGTATGACCCCGAAGGCAATCAAAGAACTCGTTAACCGACGAGTGGAAGAAGTGTTGGCTGCTTATGAGGCAACCCGTGCTGCAAATGCTCTCGAGGCTGAAAGTCAAAGCCAAAACGGCAGTGACGGCGATAATGGAAATGGTGGAAATAGAAATGGTGGAGATGGAACTGGTGGAAATGGAAATGGTGAAAATGGAAATGGCGGAAATGAAAATCCAAATGAGAATAATAGGGGTGCGAGGCCTGTTGCTCAAGAGTGTACCTACTAAGACTTCATGAAGTGTCAACCACTCAACTTCAAGGAAATGGAAGGATTTGTCAGGTTGATAAGGTGGTATGAGAAGATGGAAACAGTGTTTCATATCAGCAATTGTCCAGAGAAATACCAAGTTAAGTATGCTACTTGCACCTTGTTGAACAGTGCTCTAACTTGGTAAAACTCACATAAGAGGACCGTTGGAACTGAGGCTGCATTTGTCATGTCATGGAGAGAGCTCATGAAGTTAATGGCTAAAGTGTATTGCCCAAGAAATGAAATTCAAAAATTGAACCCTTGGTCCTTATGGGTGTGTTTTGGCCGAGCAAGGGTGCACACACACCCTTGTATGTGTTGGTCACTTGTTACAACAAACCATGAAACCTTAGACCACCCTTGTTTTATATATAGCTTGCTATAACATACATTAGGTCATTTATTCTTTCCATAGCCTCACTAAAAAAAATTCATCTCTCTTCTCCCT
>BQNB010080425.1:0-13820 GCA_026074375.1 Tanacetum coccineum
AATAAAAAGCTTCCAATGTGATCATGGTGGTGAGTTCGATAACAACCGACTCCACGCCCTTTTTGCCAAAAATGGCATCCAGCTTAGATTCTCTTGCCCCGAAACCTTTCAACAAAATGGCAAGACGGAACAAATGATACGAACAATCAACAATATCATTCGTACTTTACTATTTCAAAAACACCTTCTCCTCACATTTTAGGTCGAAGCTCTCCATATGGCCACCTATCTCCTAAACTTTCTACCATCTACCGTAATTCACAACGAAATACCTCTCACGCGCCAATTTAACAAACCACACGATTACTCCCGTCTACGAATATTTGGGTTCCTATGCTATCCTCACCTTCATTCCCCCCACAAACTTGCCCCACGAGCCACTCCTTGTATATTATTAGGCTATCCCGCTTATCATCACGGTTTTTGATGCCTAGACCTCGAAATAAACAAAATCATCCTCTCTAGGTACGTCACTTTTGATGAAACCCAATTTTTATACCGATCTATGACACCCTCATCATCACCCTTTTATACCTTCCTTGATCCCGCACCTTCCCATCTCCTAACCTCACTTGCATCTGATTCTACTCTACTTTTCAATAATGTCGCACCTTTACCACCTCAACATACCCACGGCTTATATACCAACGTCTAGCCCAATAACCTTCCTACACCAAATACCCCCTAACCCCAAAGCCCACCTACCGCACAACCTACTCACACCGGCCCAAATTCAACCCCCACCCAGCCCAATAGTCACGGGCTAAATATCCTTACTTCGCAAGCCTCACAAAACAACCAGATACAACCCCCTTACTTCGACCTGCCCAATCCTCAGCCCAATACCGACCCCGTAAATGAACCAACACGCACTCATCCCATGATCACATGGTCGCAATTAGGCATTGTCAAACCTATCGATCGCTTATCTCTAAATACTTTCTCTATTTCTCCTATTCCTAAAAATCCATATCACGCCTTAAATGACCCTCACTGGCGTAATGCTATATACGATGAATATAATGCGTTAGTTAAAAATGGTACTTGGTTACATGTACCAAGGCCCGCATGTGTTAATATGGTTCGCTCTATGTGGTTATTTAAGCATAAGTTTCATGCTGAATGGACTTTGAGCCGCTATAAGGCTCGTTGGTTGCTAACGGTAGCAGTCAACAACTTGGTGTTGATTTTGATAAGACATTTAGACCGGTCGTTAAACCGGCCACTATTCGCACGGTCCTTAGCCTTGTCGTGTCTTGTCAGTGACCCATACACCAACTTGATGTTAAGAATGCTTTTTTTAACGGTGACTTATCTGAGACTGCATACATGCATCAGCCCCCTATTTTTGTTGACTCTCGGTATCCTCATCATGTTTTCCTTTTACAGAGATCTTTGTATGACTGAAACAAGCACCTCGTGCTTGGTTTCAGCGTTTTGCAGGTTATGCCACGCGGGCTGGGTTTTATCATAGTCGTTGTGATTCTTTTTTGTTCATCTATAGACAGTGTTCTCAGGTCGCCTATTTACTTATTTATGTGGATGGCATTATTCTCACAGCCTCCTCTCCAGTCCTGCTACAACAGATAATAGATTCTTTACATAATGAGTTTGACATGGCTGATCTCAGGGCGCTTAATTACTTTCTTGGTATCTCTGCTACTCGTACTCCTACATGTTTATTTTTATCCCAAAAGAAGTATGCTCTGCAACTTCTTGAGCGTGCTTACATGGTTAATTGTAACCCCTCTCGGACGCTAGTTGATACAGCGTCCAAACTGGGTCCGAAAGGTGTTCGTGTTTAGGATCCTACTTTATATCACAATCTTGCAGAGGGCTACAGTATCTTACATTTACACGTCCAAATCTGTCTTTTGCAGTTCTGCATATTTGCCTTTATATGCGTGATCCGAGGGAGCCGCATTTTGCTGCACTCAAACGTATTTTACGATACGTTCAGGGGACTGTAGATTTTGGTCTCCAGTTGTATGTTTCCGCTACTACTTCTCTGGTTGGTTATACAGATGCTGATGGGGCAGGTTTCCCATCCACACGCATGTATACTTTAGGTTATTGTGTTTTTCTGGGTGATAATCTTTTGTCGTGGTCAACTAAACGTCAGCACACACCCTCTCGCTCTAGTGTCGAAGCTGAATATCGTGGTGTTGCTAACGTTATCGCCGAGATAACTTGGCTTCGGAATCTACTTTGTGAGTTACATTCTCCTCTATCGACTGCTACACTTGTTTACTGTGATAACGTTAGTGCCGTTTATATGTCTGCCAACCCTATCCAATATCAAAAGATAAAACATATTGAGATCGACATTCATTTCGTCCGTGATATGGTTACCGTTGGCCAAGTTAGAGTTCTCCATGTACCTTCTCGTTATCAGTATGCCGACATCTTCACCAAAGGACTGCCTTCAGCTTTGTTTGAAGATTTTTGATCTAGTTTGAGCGTTCACCCTTTTCCCGCTCAAACTGCGGGGGCGTATTAGTTGATATATTTGATTGAAATATTAGTTGATATATATTTGGATGATTTGTTAGTCAACGTGTATTTTAGGATGATTAGATAATCATGAGTAGGATGATTGATAACCATTATCTGTACATTCAACATTCTTAGCTGTAGTCTAGTTGTCATTAGGCTAAAGCCTGTATATTTGTATCTATAAATACTCTGCACATTGTAGAGAATGAATCAAGGAATCAATTACCCTTCAATAGGACAATGTCATTAACTCGGCCTTTGTTGTTGTAATGACAACGATTTTACTTTGAATAAAAGTGAAATTGTTTAGGTAGAATCTAAACTAGTTGTGATTATATAGACAATATTTGAGACATGCTTACTTTTTTATTGATATTAATACTAATAGAGAAAGCAAATACAAAAATTTAGATAACAAAATTTGGAATAAAACAAATATCCAACAGTCGATCTCTATATAACTAAATAATGTTCTTAACCACTAGACTAAGATGTAGCTATTACCATTATTCTATTTTTTCTTTTATGATCGCAGAATAAAATTTGCTATCCAAAAAAAATAGACATTGATAACCGAAAGAACTTTATGAGGGCAACTGTCCACACCACCCCTATTGTAATATTGCCCTTGATAGTGATTGTTTAAGGAAACACATGATTAGTTTGATAGTTACATGATTATTATTGTACTACCGAATATAACACGAAGTTATTTAAATTTAAGCTATACAACTCTACCTAAGAGCATACATTATAATGATTTATGAATACTTAATGCAAATATATTTAAAATTTGTGTCCTGAATGGGTAGTGATTGTTTAAAAAAACACATGATTAGTTTGATAGTAACATGATTATTAATGTATTACTACTCAGTATATTACAAAGTAATTTTAGTCTAAGCTATACAACTCTACCTAAGAGCATACAATAAGATATTTAAAATGTGTGGTTATAAATTCTTCTTATTATTTTTCTTCTCATCGGATCTCTTCTTATATGATGAAAAAGTTCATACTTTTGTTAATCATAATGGAAACTTATTTCATGTTTATTTGACATTAAAAAGTCTAATATATAGAACCTCTTTATAATTTAATGTACTTAAGATATATGTGATGTTTATAAAGCTTTAAAATATCTATGTGTAGTGACAATAAGTTTGTACAACCAAAAGGTTTAAGAATTTAATGACATATTAGTTATAAACCTTTTTAAAAGTATAAAATACTGGATGACCTAAGAGGGTGGGTATCATAAAGCCGGAGCCGGCGTTATGCCTAGCTGGCATGGCGTTGGTGGGCGTTATGATACCGGAGGCATTGGAAGACCAACAGCGTTGGCCGCGGTACGGAAAACTAGAAGGGGGGTTGAATAGTTAACCGCTTTTTAATTTAAGGTTTTAAAGTGTTTGTAAAAATTCTAGATTCGACTTTATGTGAATTCAACACTTGCACAATATGAACAATATACTTATCTAAACAATTAATAGGATAGTATGAGAGAATAATGTAAGACAAGAGATAAGAGTAAGAACAATCAAACCACAACGCGAGAATTTATAGTGGTTCGGCAACGAAGCACCTCTTCGCCCTACTCCACTCCTCGAGCACCTAACTCGAGAGTTTTCTTCACTATGTCAACAAGCTCCCTTATGGCGGAGAAAACCTTACACAACTTTCGCTTATCTTGATTTCTAACACTAAGCTAGATGTCGAGTTCTAATCTTAG
Organism: Tanacetum coccineum; assembly: GCA_026074375.1. Taxonomy (NCBI): domain Eukaryota; kingdom Viridiplantae; phylum Streptophyta; class Magnoliopsida; order Asterales; family Asteraceae; genus Tanacetum; species Tanacetum coccineum. The sequence continues at coordinate 4,229 of BQNB010080425.1, forward strand.
CTAGAACCAATCTACCACAACTTCACAACTTCACTACACAACTTGACTTCATGACTTGATCACGACTACACAACTTCTTTCTTCCACCATATGTTTTTTTTTCACACCACAAACTTCAACACGTCATTACTACTAGGAAAGATCCACCAAGATCTAACTAAACTATAACAATCACAAGATCTAACAACCTACACAACTTTACAAGATTTACAAATGATTTACAAGTTTATGATATTGGATGCAATAAGATTAGCCAACACCAACACACAAAGGTGTAATACTTTTTCACTTTGATGATGGAAGTAGTCTTCTCTAGGCACTTTGAGAATTAATCTTAGGATCACTTGGAAACAAAGCTTTATTATTTTGATGATCAAAAGGATTTTAATGAGAAGATGTGGCAGTTTTAGAACAAAAGGAATGAGTGCAAAAGATAGAAAATAGTGGGAAAAGTCCAGGTATTTATAGGACAACTTGATGAGCGTCTACCTATGGCGTCCCCTTAAATTAGGGTGGGCGGTCCCTCAAAATTAATGGGGCCGACCGTGTAAATTTAACGGTGGCGCCCTAGAACTAGGGGCTCCCTAAGTTTTTGACTTTTGTGTGTAAGGGGAAATTTTTCCTTCTGAAAACTAGCATTTTTCTAAGCCATTTTCAGGTCCCGAAAATTTGAATTTCAAAATTTTATTTAGGAATAAAATATTTCTTCTTTTATTGTAGAAAATGTTTTTTTTTAAAATTTATAAAATGTTTACAACTATTTTATATTAAAAGTGTGAGGTTATAAAAATTTTTCTTGATCATAAAATGCATTAATCAATTTATTTATTCATACCTTTAAGTGATATAATTTTTGAAATGAAAATTCACTACTAATTACTTGTTTACGTTTAATTTTACATTGAACGTTTTAATATTTTGTGATTATCAAAACGTAAGGATGTGAAAAATATTAATAATGTTTTTATGCATTATTTCTATCAACATTTTCAGCGATTCCAATAGGGTGTTGGAATGATCGGTCGGCTAATCTTACGCTCATTTTAGTTGGTTTGAGAGTTTCAAGAGATAGTTTCGTATAGAAAGAATATGGCATGAGATTAATGCTAGCACCAAGATCGGCTAAAGAATTGAATGAAAAGGCTTTGCTAAAAGTGCAAGGAATAAGGAAACTTTCAGGGTCTTTGAGTTTAGGTGAAACTTTGTTTTGAATCATAGCAGAACTTTCATCGCTCAGGAAAGCAGATGAGATTTGTTCAAGCTTGTGCTTTTTGCTAACGAGCTCTTTGAGAAATTTGCCATAATTTAAAGCACATTACCTACTAGAGTCAAACGACAAGAGGTATATTTATTCAAATGGCTCGAATCATATCAAGGAATTTACCATATTAGGCTTCTAATTTCTCTTTTCAGAGGCGTTGAGGATATGGAATTTTTGGTTTGTATGGTTTAGGTATCAAAGTTTCTTTGATTGGTTTTGAAGTTTGAGATTTAGGTTGAGGTGTAGATTCTTCTTCTTCATCCCCACTTTCGAAATTGATAGGAATTTCATAATCATTTTGTTGACTATTTGGGTTGGTAGGTGGGTCATAGAATTTACCACTCCGTGTAAATACAACATTTACATGCTCATTTCGAGCTTGCGGTGGTTGGTAAGGTTTAGATGAGCTACCTTTTGGGTTTGGTTGAGTACTACTAAGAAGAGATCTAGAAGGTCGAGTAGATTGCTCGTCAGCAAATCTATCGAATTTTGCCTTAAGGTTTTGAATCGAGGCTTGATAATTTTTGGTAGTTGTTTCGAGTTTGGTTTTGAGATCAATAAATATGTCTTTGGCAAAAGAATTTGTCAATTGTTGAGCTTTTATGAATTCACTTAATTGTCTTTGAAGGCCGAGTTTATCATCGGAATTAGATCGATAGTTGTCTAGATTATAATCGTTTCTTCCGCTTGAACGCCAATTATCGCGATTTGAGTCACGGTCGCGGTAATCATTGTAAAAACGTGTGCGTCAAAAGGTTTGAATGAATTTTGATTCTACTTCAGGAGACATGGGTTTGTCATCTGCGTCGTATTCAGGTATCGAGTGTTTTGAATGGGATTGCATTTCTTTGTACATAGCGTGCCATTTACATGGTGCATGGCTTCCATTCCGTTTCCATAGATTTTGTCAGTAATCCAGAATTACTCCTGCTACCGTCATCGGCAAAAGCTATAGTTTTCTTGAGAGATGATTTTGTTTTTTGGTTTTTTTTCCCAATCAAGCTTGAGTAAGACTTTGTCTTTAAGAAGTAGATGAAACTTGGTTTGGTGATTTATAAATAGAGGAAAAAACCACCAGCTGCGATGAAAAGCTTCTAGGTAATTTTATTGAGGACGGTTATAAATATTTTATGATGTTTGCCTTTGGTGAAGATTTGACCATGGCAAGTTTTGAGCATTTCTTTCATACGAAGCTAAGCATCGGTTAGGATTTCATTTTCATGTTGGGAAAAGGCTCATATTTCTCAAAGGAGTCGATCGAATAGAGCTGGGGGAAAGAACCGGCTAATGAAAGTGGTTCCAAGTTCATCCTATGTTTTGATGGTTCATTCGTTGAGTTCATCTAGTCCAGGTTTTTGCTTCACCCGTGAGTGATAGGGGAAACATCATTAGGAGGACTCTTTTTCATTTTCGTGTCTTGTGATTTAAACATATCACATATTCCGAGGAATTCTGAAAGTTGTTTTATAAGCGGAACAGTTTTTTATTCTTCTAACTCCATCAAATTGGTCTCCTTTGACGAGAGTTAAGTGGTTACCTTTAATGGCGAATTCGTTTGCGGTTTTAGGAATGGGGATTGCGGAACCGGGAGTCAGAGCGAGAACAAGTTGACAGCCCACATGGGTTCATCATCCATTGGGTTGTAATTTTCAAGAATGTCAAGAAAGTGACGGAAATAGTTGATGTTAAGAAAGAGTAGGTAGACAATTCTTGGTTGTGTGGGTCGTTCGTCTCTTTGTTTAAAAGGGACACTCCTGTTTCGTCGACGAAGTCTACGATTCATGGTACGTTCAGGTTCAAATAATGGTTTGACAAGTTCGGAGTTGGAAGCACGTGTATGCATCCAAGGTGAACGGTTGGATGTTTTAGAGAACGTTTTTAGGAAAAAAAATGTTTGACTACAGAAACTGCAGTGCACTTTCTGCAACGAGAGTTACAACAAGCAAGCAAATTGATTTTTAAGAGGAAAAAGTGATTAATTTTGTTTTAAAAAATAACAAAAGATGATTATCGAACATTTTAAAAATCCCTAGCAACGGCGCCAAAAACTTTGATGTGTTTCAATAGCTTTAAATTTATAAGACTATAATTACCGATTATTAAATGGAAACACACGAGTAAAGTATAACCCACGTATGTAGTATAATATTTCAAGTAAGACCAGGTCATCCATAGGAACTTGATTATGTTTGTATAATCGCGAGTCTTAAGAAAAATCTTAATGACTTTTTCAGATGAGATATGTATTATGATGATTCAATACTAAATGTTGTATGACTAACTCGTATAGTTTTTCATATAATTCCTAAGCAATGTAGTATTACTGATCTTGAGATTTTTGGGACTTACCTTTATAAAAAGGTTTGTTTCGTCAAAAAGTGTTCCCCTAATTAAATTGTTTAACTTAAGACTTATATTAGTTAACTATTCAAATATGTGTATGAAAATAATCAAAGTACTATTATATCAAATCTATTTATGTTTAATCTCAATTAACGTAAGCGGATTTTTGTCCTCCAACCAAATGACAAGACCTGTAATAAATCTTTAAAACTATATAGCACACAACGGGTCTTTCGAACCTATACCGTTATGTGTATACAATCAAAGATGATGAACAAAGTTAATAAGATAAGACACAATAGTATTTCAACACAAGATTAAGATTAACAAGAATCATAAAAATTTCAAATACTAGTTATATATATACACAATTACAACTAAGTATCATGAGAGAATATAGCCCTCTCATGGCTAAAAAGTTCATAATAACAAAGGAAATAGATGATACCAAGAAACCTTGACGAGATCTGGATAGGCTATGGAAGTATAAACAAACAAACCCGTTTACAAGTAGAATCTTACTAAAACCTTGTTATATTACTAAATACTATAAACCTTCCTTTGTCTTTGCCGGAATTATTCAAGCTAAAAACCCCAGAGATATGATGAAGCGTGAGATAGATTTGTATATTGCGAAGTGTGTGTGAAATGGAATATAAGTCAATATCTTATTATAGCCCGTGAGAGGCCAGAAGTGTGGCGCACTTTATTATAATTGCGGCGTACTTTGCCTATGTCGGTTAGATTGTCATTAATGGTGAAGAGAAGTGCGGCGCACATTCAGGGAAAACCGGCGCACTTTGTGTCCTAAATGGCTTCATTGATTTCGTTGATAAGTACGGCGCACAAGGAAGTAAGTACGGCGCATTTCCTTGTGATTTTAGGCTTTATTATTTTTTTTTCTAAATTTGCTTCCAATAAGTATAAACACTTGCATTTGAATGCTTTTTGAGCTCAGACTGCCTTCAAGTGAACCTGCACATATTTTATGTGATTAAGTATCAAAAGTTCTCGAGAAATAATGAAATATACACAAATAACGCCGCTAAAAGCATGTATAATTAAGGTGTTATCAGTACACTAGTAATCCTAGTACCCAGCACTGACAAGCAATTTAGAGGATACTGAAGTATTTAAAGAAAACTATGGATTATAGTTTGACATATATTGGCTATCTTTCAGTCTTAGAAGGATACACTGATGCAAGCTGGGTATTCCTGCTTGGTGGAGGTGCAATTTCTTGGGCATCCAAGAAGCAAACTTGCATCACCAACTTAACAATAGAATCCGAATTTGTGGCTTTAGCAGCTACTAGTAAAGAAGCTGAATGGTTGAGAAACCTGATCCTTGAGATTCTATTATGGTCTAAGCCTATAGCACCTATATCTATCCGTTGTGATAGTGATGCTACATTGTCTAAGGTTTATAGCAAAATGTACAATGAGAAGTCTAGACACTTATGTGTCAGGCATAACATGATTCGTGAACTTATCATGAACGGGGTGGTATCTATAGAGTTTGCGAGTCTCAACTGTAACATTCCGTATTTTCAGGTCATTTATGACGTCATATATTTCACTAATTATTTTTTTTGCTCGTACGCGTTTACTTTTAATTTTAATAGTTAAAGTTAAATCGCGTAAACTAAAAATCAACAATTAGCTTAAACGGATACCAAACGAATTAAAGTTTATGTCAAGCAAGTAATATATTATTTTTACGAAAGTAATAATCAACTTTTAATATTTTATTTTATTAGTTGCGTAATAACGTTTACGTTTTCGCAATTTAATTACATTAGGCATACCCCGGAATGCACCAAAAACTTTTTATAACGCATCAACAAATACCCAACAATTATACCCAATACCCAAATTATACAAAATACATACAAATATAACATAAATGGCCGGATATGTTCAAGAGACACAAGAGAAATATCTAAATATCTACTAAAGTCTTGTACAAGATACTCATCTCATTTAAAACACAAGACTTCTACAAGTAAAAGCCCCGATCTACCTCCCATCTTTATGACGACCAAGACTTCCTAAAATACCCTCATGTGTCTCTTTTGACTATCTTCCTGAATATATAAAGGTAAGCAACTAGTAACTAGAACACACACAATGCATTTCTCTTAGTCAAATTTTTCACACCCATTCTCTCCTTATACTCCCTCCTCGCCACTACAACATCCAAACCCAACGTCCAAAAGCCATCAAAATTTTATTTAACACATTACAGACATGCTACAACATATCTAAGATGTCCAAAAGAAGAATTTTGATGGCATTGTTAAGTCTTTATAAGTTTAAGCAAGAAAAATGGAAGATTAGGGTTTAGGGTTTCAAGATCTTTGCAAGCCTTGGGTTAAATAATCTAAAACAAGGGTTTAGATAGTTGTTTGGTTATCATACAACATCACCATAAGGTTACACTAAAACCCTTTTAAGTCCTTTACATTTATCATTATTAAGTGGTATATAAGTATCTATTTAGTGAAATCACCATTAGATGCTTTTAAAAAACATAAAAAAACATATTTTTTTGCTTGTGATTATAATTTGTGTACACTTAATTCATAGTGTTTATGTGGTTGAAAATATCATGGACTAAGAACCCTAAGAATGTAAGACATGTGTTAATAAGAGTTTTATAATGGACTTGAAACAAAGTGGTAAAGCAAAAAATTATAAAAATGACTTTTAAACACATTTGGCAGAAAAACCCCATTTAGGGGCTGTTTTGAATTCGAAAAATTAACACCTTCTATTTTATGATTTTATAAATACTACATGTCCCAAGGATCGTAGCATGTAAAGAACCTCAAAAAAACCGGATTTATAACGAAAAAGAAACTACGATTTTAAGTTTACGTTAAATATATACTTTATATAAAACATTGTTTATAAAAGTTCCTATTCACACACAAAACTTATACTTTTAAAACATCAATAAATCGATAAAACTAAAACTTTTAAATACGAAGACATGCTTGAAAGAATCGCTAAAAACGGAGTTAAAACGAATAAGTTACGACATTTACGAGATTTACGATAACTAAATCTATAAAAATAAATATATAAGTAAAATCACTATTCATCAGAAAAATTCAAAATTTTAGAAAATGAATATTTAGATAAACTCGTCTTAATACGAAAGGCGTGGACTAATAAACAGACTTAAAAACGAAAAGTTACGCCATTTTTACTAAAGTAACTTATAGAACGTTTTTACCTTATAAAATAGATTTCACTAAAACGATTAGATGGAGATGTAGCTATATAGAAATTAAATGTGGTATTATTTATATCATATTAACTATAATTACTAGGGATTTTTATAATAGGCACTTACGGGGAGGCGTATCGACGAGTTATTTGATTTACGATTTAAAAGTGCCAATCCTCTCCTCATAACGCACTACCTGACCTCTAATTATAAGCATGAACGATAGTATATGAGCTAAAACGACCTATAAATAAACAAAGATGTATAGTACTTATACAACAATATTAAATTATGTTTGCAATCTATCGTAATCGTGACGCATTATCTATTGTGAAATACTAGTTGATTACCATTCACTCGAGGTGAGTTCATAGCCCCCTTTTTACTACGTGATTGTTTTACAAAATCTACGGGGTGAATTACATTGCTTGTTTTACTATTGGACACAAGTGTTTTTCTAAGTGTTTTCAAAGTGTTTACAAAGTGTATGCTATCCAAATTACTGCCTGAATATTATTGCTAAGTTACCTTATTGCCGTGAAGTCCCTATTTATCATGAACCGTTAATTGCTATTGTAGTAAGCGCGAGTGTTGTGGATAGATCTATCAGAACTGACAATCCTCACCTTTCCTTGGGTCACTAGTTTGATCAAGGTGCATTTAACATTGAGAGGTGTTAGGTTGTTGGCAAGCATCCTATATTCTGATTGGGGCACAAATCTAGTTAAGGCTTCGGGGTCATGAGCTTAGTGCAATAATAAACGTTTTGGACTACTGAATGTGTTTTAGAGTCTACTATTACTTCGATCTTGTGGTCCACCCTTTTTACCGATAAACCTATGATTTCACTCAACCTTTGTGTTGACTTTTAGCATGTAATTTCAGGTCCTAGGGTATGAAGATCAGAGGGGAGCCGTGGCGGATATCAATGAAGACGGATTCTGTGTTTATCTATATTCAATGCAACTTTTATTATCTTTAAAAACTTAAGTCATCTTTTGGGTATTATGAAGCTTTTGTTTAATTAAATATGTACTTGAAATTTTTTATACTATTTTAAAACATATGTGACCTAATGTATAAACTCTGATATTTTGCTATGGCATCGAATGAAATCTTGTCTTAAACGTCCATTTATGGTCGTTTCCTATATCTTGATTGTTGTACTTTGACGTAGCACCCCAATGTTACCATTCCGCTGCTACCTGATTTTGGGGGTGTTACAGATGGTACCAGAGCCAAGGTTATAGGGAACTGGGTCATTTTCAAAACCTAGTCTATAACCACAAAGTTTAAAGGTTTTCTTTTCTTTCATTTTTAAATACAGAATCCTTCATCGCTATCTGATATCCATGCGCGTATTCCCTGATCCTTACTTACTTTTCCGATTGTCATTATTGAATTATATATAATCTTAGATATATAATACTTGGTTTAAATTCGATCTCTTACGTCTATCTTTTGACATATCAATATCTATTTCTATCGATCAATTATATAAATATCGACTATCCTGATTAATTTATGATTATTTATATCATTCTCCATTATTTACCATGTGTCATGACTCTGCATACTTTTACAAATTCTCAACGAATTGTGTACTTGTTTTGCCAGAATCATGACACCCAGGAGATTTAAGAAGAAATCTGTTAGGAAGATAGTGGAAAAGCGTGTGGCCAAAGCCATTGAAAAATATGAAAAGACTAGAGCTGACTCAAACAATACTGGTGGATCCGGATCAACAAATACTGGAGGAACTGTTGTACCAGAGATGCATGGATGTTCGTATAAGACATTTATGAATGGCAAGCCTCACTCTTTCAAGGGGACTGAAGGTGTAGTCGGACTGAAACGTTGGTTCGAAAAGATGGAGCAAGTGTTTGAAATTTGCAAATGTGCTGAAGATGACAAAGTGAAGTTTGCTATGTGCACGTTCGAGGGTCGTGCTCTAACCTGGTGGAACGGAAATGTTCAGACTTTGGGACTTGCTAATGCTAATCAGATCCCCTGGAGCAACGTGAAAGCTATGATGACCACTGAATACTGCCCAGCAACTGAAATCCAAAGGATGGAACAAGAGCTTTGGACTCTGACTCTGAAAGGAGATGATATCGAAGCTTACAGTAATCGTTTCCACGAACTAGTTCTGATGTGTCCTGAATTGGTGTCCACTGAAAGTAAGAAGATTGAAAAGTACATTCGTGGGTTTCCTGAAAGAATCAAAGGAAACATCACTTCTTCAAAGCCTGCGACCTTGCATGAGGCAATCAACATGGCCCGTGCACTGGTCGAGCAATCAGTTCAGGGTAAGGCTGCTAGAATTAGTGAAAGTAATAAAAGGAAATGGGAAGACAACCAAAGGAACACCAATAACAATAACCATAACTACAACAATAACCACAACAACAACCATAACCGCAACCGAAACAACAATCATCACCAGCAACAAAACAGGAGACCAGAAACTGTCAGGGCATATGCTGCAGCCCCAGCTGGAGGAAAGATTTATGCTGGAAATTTACCAAAATGCAACCGGTGCAACTTACATCATCATGGACCGTGTCCTCAAAAGTGCCAGAGATGTCAAAGAATAGGTCACATGGAGAAGGATTGTAGAGTTAGGCTTCAGGGTGCAGGTAATGACTTCCTGCAGAATGTGACATGTTTCGGGTGTGGTGAGAAAGGACATTTCAAGGACAAGTGTCCGAAAGCAGGGAACCAGCAGAATGATGGAGCTCGTGGGAGAGCTTA
>BQNB010080425.1:19604-29939 GCA_026074375.1 Tanacetum coccineum
ATATAGTTCTTACAAAATATCGGGTATTCGTACCCGGCATAAAACCGAAAGACATACGATTAACTATTAAACTACGAACTATTATAAATAATAAATATACGAGGTGACCGAGTCTTTTACTTATATCTAACAGTTGACTATCCCCAGAGCAAACGGCTACTGGTAAAGGAATATCAAATCCGTTTATAGCTGGTAGTTTGCCAAAAACTACAAAGCCAACTTAGTTGGATTGTTACTGAAAAGATGTTGCTGTTTTGCTGAAAAGATGTTGCTGTGTTGCTGAGAAGACAAAGTTGTTGCTGAAGATGGATAGTGTTTAAAAGATCAAGAAATATTAAAGTGTTTGGATACATCCTCTATGAGCTAAAGAAGATAAATATGAAGAAACATGAAGTTAAAAGAGTTCAACATTCATATTTAAGGGAGGATTGTTGGGAATTACATTTTCCTAACTTAGTACCGACATTATAAATAGTTAGTACTGATAGTTATAGTTAGTACTAACAGTACAAAATGTTAAGTACTGATCAGTTAGTTAGTACCGATAGTAGAAATTAGTTAGTACCGTTTAAGAGATATGTATGAGATATTTTAGGAAAAGATATGTACGCGTTTTGTAAGCCTGTTAGGGTTTATCCTTGGTCAATAAAAGGATCCCTCTTGGCATAGTTAGAAACATGACCTCAATATATCTCATACAAATTCATATCTCATAGTTAGTAATCTGTAATCACTCAAAGTAGATTAATAGAAATTATTATTTAGTTTTTCATTGTTCTTCTTAGTACTTGTGTTAAGATTCCGCATTAACACATAGTATTCATAGTCAGTGTTTCTACATAGTCAACTGTATTTATACATCTTGGCTATCATCCTTAATAGGCTGCAGAGATCTATTCAACAAGGGACTCACAAAGAAAGATTCTGAAATAGTCAAAGCTAAAGGAGAAAGGAAATCCCTTGCTTTAAAAGCTAAAAAGGAATCTAGTGATGAAGAAAGTTCAATTTCTGGAAGTGAAGACGAAGATTACGCCATGACTGTTAGAAACTTCAAAAAGTTCTTCAAGAGAAGAGGTAGGTTCATAAGACAACCATAGAATGACAAAAAGACATTCTAAAGAAGTCAAGATGACAAGAACGGCAAAAGTGATATGAAATGTTTTAGATGTAAAGACCCGAATCATCTTATTGGAGAATGTACGAAACCACCGAGTGACAAGATCCAAAAGGCCTCCGTCGGAGGTTCTTGGAGCGATAACAATGAGGAAGATGATGAAAAGGCTACATACGAAATGTGTCTCATGGCTCATGCATCTAGCGAGGTACATTCTAAATCCTCGTACTTTAGTGATAAAAACTTGTCAATAAATGATATCATTTTAGATAGTGAGTATAATAAGGTCTGTAAGATGAGTCTAAAAATAGTCACTAAGAACAAACATCTAAAAGCTATTAGGAATAGTCTAGAAAATGAAATTAGTGAGTTTAAAGAAAAGTTGTCTAAACTTGAGAGAAACAAGGAAGTTTATCTCGAATGTATAACTTATCAAACACTTAAAATTAACAACGAAAAACTCAAAGAGGAAGCTCTAAAGCTAACTCAAATTCAAAAGAGTACACGCTCTCTAAATGAAATGCTTAGTCTTCAAAAACCCTCTGGAGATAAATCGGGTCTAAGGGCTAACTCATTTGAAGTATCAACAAGTTAGATTAAAAAAACAGAATTTGTAAAATCTCAAAAAGAAACACAATTGGTGGCGGCCCCCTGATCTCTGTTAGCGGCCCCCTTAACGTATAAAAGGACCCCAAAGTAAATAAGGGACCGCCGGTTTGTTCATCAAAAAATGGAAAATCCGTTTCTTTTCAAAAATGTATTTTGGGTCCTAGACCAAAACACATAATGGTAAATAATGTTAAGATTCTCGTTGCTAGTGATGAGGTTAAACGGTTTTATAAACCTTCACTAAAACCCAGAGTAGGATTTTCTAAACTGAACTTTAGGTCAAAAACTCTACCTCTTAGGAGAATTAATAATTCTTATCCTTGATCTAGAACACCACAACTGATGTGTCGTTGTGCGTAGGTAATATTTATTATCAAGTCTTACTATTTATATTTTGCCGACTTTACCTAAAAACAACACTAACGGGAAGTGTACCCGATCAGTTGTAGCTTGGTTGGTAAGTAGGGTGTCGATCACTAAGAGCGAGAGAGTTAATTCTTAATTCTATCAGTATTTTAGTTATCTAAGTTAGTTCTAAATTATTCTATTCTACGTTAGACCTAATTAAACCTAAAAATAACGCAAGGGGTTTTTTCAGCCTGAGTGACTGGCATGAGTTTTAGGTTTCCTAAGCTAATTTTGATGACAATAACACACACAAGCTGATAGTTAGAAGATAGAGAAGCAGTCAAGCCTAATGTAAGGAAAATGTATTAGCCAGTTTAATCTAATAATATGCCTTGATTGTCTATTCATGCAATGATTGTATTAATTCCTTGGTGGTATATCATTCCAAAGTTAGATGGATCTTCTCCCTAGACTCGAGGTTTGTCGCTAGTTAATCCTGTCACAATTAACCTAAACCCGCATAAAGCTCACACCGTTAATTATAATATATCTAGAAAACTATATTGGTGGTTATATTAAATCCTAGCTCATGGAGGCTTTACCAACTTACTACTTAACGAAAATTCATATACTAGTAGTCCACACCCACTTAACTACTTATGGAAACATGACGTTATGTGTAGTCCTAAGTCACAAGCTTAGTCTACCTATCCACTTAACCATAGATTGAAACAGGGCTTTCTATTGGTGATCCTATTAGTCTAGCTATATAAATAAGCGTTATGTGCTTCTATCCTGGACTCTTAGCCTACGCCCACACAACACCGAAGTTGTAGCATATTAAATATGTAGGACTAGACCCAGCTAAATGATAGGTAAAACACATAATTAAACACATAAATGGGTATGAAGTGATAAACATAATCAACATGCAATAAATAAGGAACAATCGATATAAAGACAAATCAAAACATTATAATATCATAAACATGGCTAATACCTAAAGGTATTAGCTGATAGTTATTGTAACAATACACGAAATCATAGATGAACGATTAAACATAATGCTAACTGAACGCGTATAGTGGAGTGTAGAGATTACAAGGGCTTTCCAATGGATTGGACCACTTTGCATGACCTTCTTGCCTTCTTTTTTTGTTTGGAAATCAAACTTGGCGGTTAATGCATACCTAAAATAGTATTTAGGGTTTGGTATTTATAGACTCTAAAAATTTGTAGATACGTCGTATTGAAAAGGTTCAATATGACGTATTAGGGTTATTTGGCATTGGCTTCATGAATAAAATATTCCAAAATTTTCTTCAGATGCCTTCAATACGATGTTTTGAGTTTTTGAATACGGAGTATTGACCAATACGAAGTATTGAGGTCTTCGAATACAGAGTATTGAGGTTTTGGATATGGAGTATTGACCAATACGAAGTATTGAGGTTTTTGGATACGGATTATTGGGTTCTTCTCGTCATGGATGTATTTGATAAAGTTAGGGCACGAATACGCCGTATCTTCATGATGGATACGGCGTATTGATTAAAACCAGCGTGTTCTTCTTTGTTGATTAAAGTATTATATATGGCGTATCGTTGATGTGGATACGGTGTATTCTTCAAAGTCAGGCAATGGTCTTTAAGTTCGTCAAAGTCTTGGATACGGCGTATACTTCAAGAATGATACACCATATAGGTTGTCAGAATCAGTAGACTTTCTTGAACTCTTCGTTTATGCTCCAAAATGCGTGCCTTTTCACTAACTTTCACCATATGCTCGATATTTACTGCAAATAACAAATATAAGCGATTAAGTGCCAATTCATGCATAAATAGTGTAAAATAAGCAATATAGCTAGGTTAAATGATGCTACAAAATAGATGTTATTTGATATCATCAGCAACGAAAAAGAAATCTTGGATGACAAAATCATCCAAACGGATTTCCCTTAACATGGAATAACTTCCAACCTCAAAGTTACATGCCATGAGGAATGTAATCTACATTACTACATCCCAACCAAATGCAACAAATGCAAGGGATGCTTAATGCTAACAACTTTGGACCCATGATATATTAGGGACCAAATGTTTAAGTTATTATGTTATCTAAATAGATATGCCTTAGGATCAATTTTGTAACAACCCACAATTTTCATCACTGTAATTTCCACTTATATTATATTAAATACAACTTTTTCACGGGAAAATTTTTACTTTATCCATTATGTAACATAACTTACATAGCAAACTAAACAAGCTCACGCAACAACCAATGCAAACTACAACTATGTTTACATTATGTAAACATCCTAATATGTCAAGTCTATGTTTAAATATCATTTTTACCATGTACGTTATCCATTTAACGTACCATTTACAACATTATTAAAAAACAAGCATTATACGTTAACGTTTCAAAAACGCTAATTACATGTCAAAACAAGTGTACAAATGTTCAAAGCATGTGTACAAGTTACAATGCCAAACTTTTGAATATCTTTTCCCTCCTAAACCCTAGTAAAACCTTCTAAAGCTCAATGCACAAGTCAATTGTGCATGAAATACAAACTAGGTCATTTTACCTTCTAAATCATGTTTATATCTTACCACCACATTAACACTAGGTACAAACACCCAATGCACAACTCCTAAACCCTAAACCTAATCCCTAAATCATTCTACCTTAAACTAGTTCATAGTTTTTAGAATCTGATCCCGTTAATAAAACATAAGATCTGTGCAAAATAAATAGATTCTGAGTATTAAGTAAAAACACTAGGATGTAGCCCTATGTCTTGTGATCATTTTGCCGATTGAATCACCCTGATTCGACGTCAGATGAATTAGTTATAGCCGAAATGGTAAAGGTGCGCAAATTCTACACACTTGTAGTAAATGGCTGTTATCTGTAGATTTTTTTATAGTAACCCCTGAATATATAAAACTAAAAGTTATAGAGGACTCAAATTTCTAACCATCCTCACTGGTTTGAGGTTGATCGGAATTATGGTTTGTAAATGGCAAGCAAATTACCAAGACTGATGTTGGCTGTCCAAAAACAGCCATGTATAAACTAAATAAACACCTCAAGCTCCTCTATGACTCCTACAACACCTTCATCACCTGGACTTTCACCACTCAATCACATCACTCACGATTCAAGCACCTCCATCACCACCTTGTCACCCAACTTGGCCACCAAGTCTCCCAAAAACCCTAGTCATTACCCTTAACTTCTCCATCTCTTCCACTTGTTATGCTATCAATTAGCTCACAATAGTCACTCCCTAGCTATCCTTAGTCATCTTAGTAGTGCATGAATCACTAATCTATAACTAGCCACTACATTCAAGCTAGAACTTGGGCACCAAGTTAGTTCTTGGCCTATAAATAGTCAAACAAAACACACATTTTCATCTCATTCCACAACTATACGTATACACTAAAAATTTGTCAAGCTTGCATAGAGAAGTATAGAAGTCTTTCTTAAGGTATTTGTGTTTAGGAAACCAAGGATTCAAGAAGAAGCTGAACTCTGTCTCCAAGTACACGAACAAAACATCCATTTCGACCATTTCAAGTGTAAGTTTTTATAACGTACTATAAGCTTTGCTAATGTTTCTCTGCGCGCGACGTTTCCTCTATTAGATTATGTAGGAACTCTTTTGTTAGAGCCTTTTGAACATCAACCATTTGAATTATTTTAAAAAACCTTAAAACGTACGTTTTGATTTTTTTTTCAATCACAAGGCTAATTCATAAACTTTGAGCATGTTAGAACTTTTATTTTTGCTTATTCTAATAAGCTATAACCTGAAAAACTTTTTTTGAATCAAAAAATAAGCTTGCATGGCTTTTTTTGGCTTGTTTTGTAAATCGAATCCATGAAAGGGTTGTACGTTTTAACAAAATACCAATACAAGGTTATTTGGCCATTTTTTAAGTTTAACCATAAGGACTCGTTTTGCCATGGTTTAAAGTTAAACGTTTAAATTATATATGTTTTATATATAAAGGATTAAACTTGTAAAACTTATAAACCAAGGGTATATTTTGCCATTTTTGCATTCTTAAAGGTAGAAATGAAATATTTTTATAAAATTAAAATAATATACATATATTATATTAATATTATAATATAATTTTATTTTAACTTAACACAATAATCGTTTTCGTTTATTGAACGAAACACATAAAACCAATTATGTTATTAACGTAACATAATTTATCATCTACTAGCTTTTGAAGAAACATAAATCTATAACGTACCACGTTACTAGGGAATTTCATGTGAGGGTTTCATTTGAGTATACGTTTTAACGAGTTTGCTGGATTTACGATTTAAAGTGTCCTAGCTCCTCAAACGTTTACTGCATGACCTATGAATTATGATAGCCCGAACAGTGATACAATATTTCCATAAATTAATAAATCAAATATAAATGTTAAACTCTGTAAAGTTTTGAAACATAAACAATCACACTAAGACATGACATATTACCCTCAGGTTGCATGACGAGGCCGTTACTTTCATTTCATATACTTTTGTCATCAATCACATTTCCCTGTTAAGGTGAGTTCATAGCCTCGCATTTAGAAACTTTTGAATACTTTATCAACCCGCGAGGGGAATACATGCTTAAACCATGAATATAAGTGTTTTTCCAACTGTATGCTATCCAAATATATTATTGCCTAAGTACCTTCAAGTGCCACTATTTCCATATCATGAACCATTAATTACTTGCGAGTAAACGCAAATATTGTGGATAAATCTATTGGGGGTGACGACTCCCGTTGGTATACCCGTTCATGGGGTAGCCAAACGCATTATATTTAACTTAATTGGTAACCTTGCAAAGTTACCTTTCCACGGGGATATTTGTTCCTCAACCAATGTCACTACGGTGATTTCCATGTTAACGTATTGATGTCATGAGCTTAGGGCAATAATACTATTTTTCATGATAATTGTATGTGTTGTAATTATTACCACTTATGATAAATTGTATTCGATTATTTCCATGATAATTGTAAATGCAATTACAATTATTACAAACTATGGGTGTATAACAACGTAACCCACTATTGAACTTATACTCAACCAATATACTGTAAACCTATGAATTTCACTCAACATTTGTGTTGACCCTTTTTAGCATGTTTATCTCACGTAATTGAGCAACTTATGCCACGGAGTGGCAGTTGACTTAAGAACATCCCGTTATCATTCAAACTTTATGCTTTCATATAGATTTTGGGACATGTCTCCATTTGTAAAACTCTGATTTATTGAATGATAACTAAATTTTCCAAAACGTCTCTTTATGAGTCGTTTTCTATGATTATGTCTATTCATCCATGAAGTAATACCCCAGATTAGTTTCCGCGGCTATATGTTAAAAATGAGGGTGTTACAGATTGGTATCAGAGCTCATGGTTATAGAGAACAAGGGTAAAACCTAAACTATAACTAATTTTTCCATCCAAGAAAGTCCTCAGTGTCACTGCAGTTTCCAGAATAGTATATGTAAGAAATTTCCATGGCAGATAATACACTAGTATTATACTATTATATAAATAACTTATGTTATTTTTCCACTGGGTTTTTTTTCTTCAGAAATATGTCTTCAAACACTTCCAACTATATCTACCCTATTATTGTCCCATCTGATGTCGATGTTGAGGATGCCTTTTCCTCTACAAACTCTCCGGACTATATCCCGGCTTCATCGGACTCTTTCCCAGCCTCACCGGGAAACACCTCTTCTGACCCTTCAGAAGATTTATCTAAAGATCTTTTGGCCTCGCTAGCTATCTCACCTTTCCACGATGATCCATATATGAAAGTTATGCAAGCATATAATGCTACTAATAATGAATCACCTATTCCATCATCTCCATCTTCATCAGTAGGATCTTCATCACCGGTTAGGTTAACTACACCACCACCAGATTATCCTTTTAATGAGTCTATCTTTGCAGAGTTAGATAACTCATTATGGATCATACCGCGACCACTGGGAAGTAAACCAATCCCTGAGAAACCTAATAAGTTAGATACTTGTTAGAGTGCCCATCTCTAGAAGTCCTAGATTCCAAAATTTTCAGTTATATTCTGCAATGTAATATTAAAGAATGTGTATTTATTTGTTAGAACTCGTATCAAATAAGTATCTATGTCAAATGATTTCAATATCACTCTATCACTCAACTAAATCTCGGGACGAGATTTTTGTAAGGTTGGGGGAATGTAACAACCCACAATTTTCATCACTGTAATTCCCACTTATATTATATTTTCAAGGGAAAATTTTTGCTTTATCCATTATGTAATGTAACTTACATAGCAAACTAAACGAGCTCACGCAACAACCAATGCCAACTACAACTATGTTTACATTATGTAAACATCCTAATATGTCAAGTCTATGTTTAAATATTATTTTTACCATGTACGTTATCCATTTAACGTACCATTTACAACTTTATTCCAAAAAAGCATTATACGTCAACATCTATATCAAAACCCTAATTACATGTCAAAACAAGTGTACAAATATTCAAAGCATGTGTACAAGTTACAATGCAAAACTTTTGAATATCTTTTCCCTCCTAAACCCTAGTACAACCTTCTAAAGCTCAATGTACACGTCAATTGTGCATGAAATACAAACTAGGTCATTTTACCTCCTAAATCATGTTTATATCTTACCACCACTTTAACACAAGGTACAAACACCCAATGCACAACTCCTTATATGATAGAGATGATTTAAATTGAAACACCAAAGTCAACTAAGTCTCGGATGTCACAATTATACCCTCTAAATAGCCAAAATGATAACACCTAAGGCAACTAAGTCCTGAATGTACACATTTCTTCTTGCAAGATACTGACTATCTAAAGGAATCATCATACTTAGAATACCTTGATAGTGAACTTTGAATGCTTGAATTAGATCAAAAGTCAAAAATGGTGAATCCTTGAGGGTGTCGTTGTTGAGCCGTGACCAAGAACAAGTGAAAAAGAGGGAAAGAAAAAAATGTCGATGTAAACTATGTGTCTGTGTTTTTTCTCTTTATCGACGTATATATATATATATATATATATATATATATACACATATACATTATATATAACAGGAGACATTTGACCATTTAATGCCACATCATAATGCCATGTCATCAAAAAAAAATGTTTTTATTTGTCATTATTTTTTTTTTTGAAATTTTGTTTTAATTATTTTTTATTGTAAAATTCGGTTTTTAAAAAATTAGCAAATTATGTTCATGGCAAGATTTGAACCTGGGTCTGCTAATTCCCAAACAAACACCTCAACCAATGGAGCAAGCAAATAAATTGTGATATACAATGAAAAATCAAATATGTTATGCTTTTAAAAAAAATCTCTTTTAAGATTAATTTGGAAGTTAAATCAATCATGAATGAGAAGATATGTTAAATTTAGAAAATATATTTGACTTTAAATTTTGGATAATATATTTATGTTTTTATTTGTATACTTTGGTCGTATTTTTTTTATCTTAATTCATTTTTTTTAACCTCCTTTTCTTAAAATCCTAATAAACTATGTTATTTTCATTAGGAACTATGTTGAAGCTTAATGGTTTTGCAGCTGAAAAGGTCTTGAATGATAAAAATTTGGCTACACATGTAACATGTTTCCTTAATTTCGCTTGAATTGTTACATGCATTGATATATACATCAGTTTCTTATATGGATGCAGGATATCAAAATTTTCAATGATGTCGTACCTTGCAGATCTTTTCTATACATGTATGCATATCAGTAGGTATGCATTTGGTTAATGGATTTCATACTCCACTTTCTTTATAATACATAATTTAGTAACGTGTTTAAGATTAATAAACTATCTAATAAATACTCCATAGATAGACCTAGACTTTATATACAGATGCACATGCATTTTAATTTTTAAGATGTATATGAATATGCGTATACTCTAATTAATCCATCTGAACTTGCTTTATAATACAAAATTTACTAACATGTTTAAGGTTAATAGAAAGTTCACATGTAGTCATTTGTTAATGTATCTCTTTTTACCAGATAGGTGTTTAAAGTATAATTGATGATAAATCCTAAAAAGAGGCAGAGTGAAATTACATTTGTTAACTAATTTATGAATCTAATATCAAAATGAAATTGTATTTCCAGAAATAAGCAGTTATAAAGAGTTGTCTCAAAGACCACATAACCATACATT
>BQNB010080426.1:5753-27954 GCA_026074375.1 Tanacetum coccineum
GATAAATCGATATCTCTTCAAATCATCGGCGATTAGCCGACGACCGAATGATAACTATTTTGTGGTGGGTATGAACTTAAAGCTCATATACCCTTTAAAATAATACTCCGACCTATATATATTATTGATTCTATATCTGTCATTACATAATAGGATTGCATTGTATCTACAATAAATACATAGTTGGATTTGTAACCTCAACAACACCAACAAGTTTAAGTTTCTGTCTCTTTTATGCGACGATGAAATAAAGATTCAATCTTGCTTTCAAATGTTGAATGTTGTGATTTAACAATCTAGGTAACCAATTAGCTATGAGTACGCAGCGGAATGGATCTAGTTTTAGCATATAGATTAACACATATAAATTAAACAAGTAATTTACAAACCTTTTGTTTATTGAGTTAAATCAATAAACGAACGCCTGATCTTAATCTTGAAAACATAGTGGTTAAATTAGCACCTCTACGTTTGCTCACACAAACACGTCAACCAAGTATGAGTCAATTTCTAGTCAACCTTCAGGAACCAAACACCATATGTTGAATCGATCACCAAACGCACCCTTATGAGCTTGAACTAATAGAAAACCAAGTAAACCCTTATTAGGGTTTCCACCGAAAAACCTAGAACCGAATTTGGTTAGGGTTTTAAAACCAAAACCGAAAATCAATTTAGGGTTATATTCGGTTAGGGTTTAATAACCAAAACCGAAAACCCTTAATTGAGTTTTGTGTATCGTCGAGCTAGGGAACCAACAAACATCACCTTCGTCTGTAGATCTTGTATCCTCGAACAAGGAGGATAAACAAAATCAAGAACCCTAAAAGGGATCTTGATTGAAATTTGGTTGGAGGGGAAAGGCTAAAACCGAAAACCCTTGTTAGGGTTTCAGTCGAATAAAGGAGAGGGAGAGGGACCGATTTAGGGTTTTTATTTGTGATGAATGAGTGAATAATGAGGTTTAGGGTGGGGTTTATATAGGCACCCAACCCTAAAGGTTTTAGAACAAGATAAGTATCTTTTCTATATTTATCACAAATCTTTTCCCCTTCCTTTTTCCTTTTCCTTAAACTGAACAAACACCCCCTTTTGGAACCCTCTAGGGATCGGCCAACAAGGGGCTCCTTTATGGTTCGGGTTTTGTTTCGATTTTGGTCCTTCCCCCCCCTCGGGGGTATTAAATTATTTAAATATTCGTTAAGTTTAGTTATAACGAGATAAAGGTATCAAACTACTATTTAAATACTTATCGATGAAGTAAAAAACCTACCCTGAAGTTTTAACGCAGTGCCCCCAATAGGCCTCACGTATTTCTAACGTATAACTTTGCTAAACCGATTAACCAATTTTCCAATAAGCCCCTACTTAGATCAGAGTAACAGGCTTGCAGATATACTAATAATTGGCAACGTCTAGCAAACAGACAAAGTTAACCTTTAGAATAAAATCTTAAGATAAAGTTTCAAGAACATCTCACTATATAAATTGTTGTCTATTATGTTAATATAATAATGTACTAAAAATGTTTTATTTATAATTTTCGACCTCATCAACGTTTGATAATAATAAAATATAAAACTTACGTATAAAATATAACGTTTACAAATTATTAAGTCGTAAAATTCATTTCTAAGATTAGTGATCAATTATATAAAACAAACAAATGATTAAGCATAATGAGTGATCAAGAAAGATATTTTTCTCCCTCATCTATTAACAATTTTTACAAAAGATTTTCACAAATTAATTATACAAAATATTTCTTATCAAAAGAAAAGTTTTAATATTAAAACCGTAAAAATTGAAATCAAATTTTCCCCCCAAAACGAAAGCGTTCTACACCAGATACAACCATCCTCACAAAAAGTCAAAAAAGGTAGCGGAATTCATGGTGGCAGGCCCCTAATAGCCATGCGGACCCCTTATATAATGGGACCGCCACCATGTTACCGTTGGCATTTATTCCTGTCTATAAATACTGGTCCACGCCTTGCTGAAAATCATGTCCTCTTTGCATGAAAATTTCTAGTCTCTACTCATCTCACTCTAAACTCTTTCTCCTCACTAAAAACTCTTGGATCACTAACATACTTAGATCTTTGTTTCAAGTGTCAAATCTGTTTTCACTCCATCCTTCCTCTCATTCAAGTGCAAGAAAAAAACACCGTATTCGACAAGAAATAAAGTGTTAAGTTATGAGACTCTCCTCTTTTCTCTATGTACCAAACCTCCATTGTATTTATCTGTGTATTTAGTGGATTCAATATGGTATGATCCAATATAGTAGATCTTGAGTAGTGTTGTATATCTGTGAAGTGGTAGATTGGTTCTAGCTAAGATTAAGACTCAACAATAGCTAGTGACGAAATAACATAAAGCGACATTAAACGGTTTTCTCCGCCTAAAGGGAGCTTAGTTGACATCGTGAAATCTCGAGGTTCGGATACTCGATGGAGTGGAGTAAAACTAAGAGAGGTGCTTCGTAACCGAACCGCTTAAAAATCTTGGGTGTCTTGGTTTTGGTCCATTTTCTTTCCCTTAACTCTTAATTATTATTGTTGTTATCTATTTTTAGTTTAGATAGTTATTGCTTTGTTCATATTGTGAATTGGTAAACACATAGACCACCGATCTAAACATTTTTTAAAGTAAAGTTTTAAAACATAAAACAAACGTGTAAACTATTCAACCCCCCTTCTAGTTTCTACAATTGGTATCAGGAGCAAGGTCACTCAAGATTTTTAAAATATACTATATTTTAAAGCTTGGATCGATCTATGGATTCCGACAAATATCTAGAAGGGCAATCTATGTAAAGACCACCATCTCTGTTAGAAAATAGTGATAATTTATTTATTGGAAAATAGATTCGAGACATATGTTAAATCAAAAGATTAATCTTTGGCATGTTATTACCAATGGTGATTTTCAACCTATTGTACAAAATTCAAAAACCAAATTAGATGAGGTTATCCCTTTTGAAAAACAAACCGATGATCTCAAAAAGAGACTTGTGAAAAATAATGAAGCCAAAATGGTTATTTACAATGCTTTGCCAAGAAAAGAATATGAAAGAATTTTCATGTGTAACACGGCAAAAGAAATTTGAAAAACTTTGTTAATCACCCATCAAGGTAATAGCCAAGTCAAAGATAATAAGATCGACCTTTTGGTTCAACAATATGAACAATTCGTCATTTCCGAAGACGAATCTATAGATAGTGCTTTTGCTAGATTTAATACTATTATTACTAGTCTTAAAGCTCTTGATGAAGGTTATTCTAGTAAGAACTACGTAAGGAAGTTTCTTAGGGCTCTACATCCTAAATGGAGAGCAAAGGTCACGGCGATTGAAGAGTCGAAAGACTTAACGTCACTATCTCTTGATGAACTTATCGGGAACCTCAAAGTTCACGAAATGATCATCAAGAATAGTCAAAGCAAAAGTTGAAAGGAAATCTATTGCTTTAAAGGCTAATAAAAAATCTAGTGATGAAGAGTGTTCGACTTTCGGTAGCGAAGACGAAGAGTACGCCATGGCAGTAAAAGACTTCAAAAAGTTCTTTAAAAGAAGAGGTAGATTCGTGAGACAACCTCGGAACGACAAAAAGACATTCCAAAGAAGTCGTGATGACAAGAACGGTAAAAGTGATAGAAAATGCTTTAGATGCGGCGACCCGAATCATCTTATTGGAGAATGTCCAAAACCACCAAAACATAAGAACCAAAGAGCTTTTGTCGGAAGCTCTTGGAGCGATAGCGGTGAAGAAGATGATGAGAAGGTCATTTCATCTATTTTCTTTCAATTTGAGTCTAGGGTTCATGATGAACACCAAAGATTGAAATTGGAGATTTTTGATTTTTCTTTGAATTTCATACAATTAGGACTACTAGGATACAATGTATAACTAATATGCTTCACTTAGACATAGGATTTGCATATATTAGTGAGCTTGTAGAAAAATTGATTTTGAACCAAAACTCTAATTTTATTTTCAAATCACTCACGTTAGGAACATAATAAAATTATTGTTATGTATTGTTAATACAACCTAAAAACGTTTTCAAACACATGCATAATGATCTCATGAACAAATTTCAAGATACATAATTCATATGTATTTCTTAACTTGTTTAATTGAGCAAAATCAAATTAAAGAGCGTTTGGGTTAACTCTTAGGATTTTATATTTAGGTCGAGTTAATCGTTACTCTACATTCGTTACATCTAGGCACACACTAGGCACGAACTCAAAATATCAACACATATGCAAGATATTAAAGTGTGATTTGATTATTTTATTTTAGGTAACAATGTCTCCAATTAACTCATTAGATCATCAAAAGACTCGAAACTACATTCCACTCATATCAAATGAATTTAATCAACCCTTAAGAAACACACTTGCAAATCTTGAAAAATAATACTTTCATGAGGGTAGGGTTGTAAATCAAAACTTTAAAAACATGAGTCATATCCGTGCTAAGTTTGAATCAATTGACTTTGATTGTTTGTTAAACTTAAACGAACAAATTGTTCCTCGTTTTGTTCTAGAGTTCTATAGTCAACTAACTTTTGATTATAACTCCACAGGTCAATTTGTAGTCAACTTTGTTATACAAAGTAAGTCTTTCTCTCTCACTCTTGAGGAATTTGGTCAAATCTTAAAGATACCGTTTAAAGGTCATGCATCACACACCGACATGTGGTCACTCAACTACTTGTCAATAAGTGTTTCGAGTAAAGGTTGTTATAAAACCACTCCTCCGTCTCCAAGTGTCGTCAAGTCTTTCATTCAAATTCTTAGACAAGGTCAAGTCACGCGTACTAAAAACAAGAAAACCATTGTCGTCGACAAAAATGAAATCTTAACTCGCGAGATTCAACCTCATATAAAACCATGGGTTGATATCATTCGTGAAAATGCCATTTGTCTAGGAGGTCATAAGGATCATGTCTCCGTTTGTCTTTGTCATATGCTTTATTACATCGAAGCCTCCACGCAATATAATCTAGCATTTTTTGTTCTCAAAAGAATAGAAAAGACTCAAAGCGAACCTAAGGAACTCTTGCCTTACGGAATGCTTTTGACTAGATTGTTCAAATATGTTGTGTCTGTCTTTCTCGAGCTAGCAATTGATCGCTACATCTCACATGATCGAGTCATGCATCCCGTCGCTCCTCATTATGAGCGAAAGACGCGATCGGATCGTGGCAAGAAAAGACCTCATGAGTCAAATGCTAGCTCCTCCTCCACCACTCTAAATCATCCATCCTCATCTCATCCGTTGGATGATCCCATTGATGAAAATGATGATGAATCTTTTCATTCCAATCCTTCTTTTCCGTCTCAAAACATCTCTTCCTCGTCAAATGATGTCTCTAGAGTCCATCAAAACCATCCTCATGAAAGTCATTACTTGAACACCCATCTCTTCGAAACTATTAATCTTCAAACTCAACAAAGAGATGCTCACCGGGAAGGGTTAAGGTCATTTGGACAAGCTCTCAAGAACATGATGGGTGGAAAACGGAAGTGAACATGTTGGCACAACTACTAAGAAACTATTATTATTATTATTATTATCATCTCTCTTGTTTAATACATTATATCTTTCTATTATTAGGACTAGGAATGGCAAATATCATTTGCATTTGACTTGGATAATTTTCTCAATTCTATCAACTTTCTATGACTAGCAAATTTTATGAATATGACATGCGAAAAATGCCACTACTTGCTAAATGATTTGTATGTTAGAATTGAACTACATATTATTGCTTGAACTAGTTGATTCTTGAATTTGGTAGATGCCGAAATCACTAGACTTATGAAAAAGGGAAAACTGGAAATTTTCCTGCTTCCAGAAAACAGCCCCCTTATATACCCGGCGGCCCCCAATATATTTGGGACCGCCTGGTGATATGGGACCACCACCAAGGGGAAAGAAAAATATGAGTTTACCTCTTTTTTTGTATCTTGACCCTCCTACCTACATCCTCAAGCTGTCATTTTCCTGTTTGGCTAAACCATATTTGACATCCTCTTCCATCCACATCATGATTTGCTATGTTATACTATCCTTTCCATTATTTAAATCATCAACTCTCATACCTCACTTCCATCATCACCTTCCTCATTCTCTTCTCCTTCATCATCAATGTCTTGCTCAAACCACCATTCTAACTTCTCTAGAAAACCAAGAATGTCGGTTAGACAAGTATGGAAACGCAAAACATCCACTACAAAATCATCACCTCCTTCCCAAAATGACTCACCTCCTCTTCCTCCAAGAGTCTACTTACAATCTCTTTCACCACCATCTTACAATCCCTTAAGAGATCAAATGAATCAACCAACTTCACAACATTTCCACCATTCTTGATTCACACACTAGTCCATCCCATGCCTACATTCATGCACCACCTTCACCACCACCACAACAAATTCATCCTCCTTCTCATTCTCAAGTTGAATTTCACTCAAGTTTTTGTAATTGTTGCAAGTTTTGTAGACACCAATTCTACTCTTTGAGAAATGAAATCAACCTCATTTACTTTCTTCTAACCCTTCACATACCTCCAACCCATATCCCTTCAAATCATGTGTCACCAACCCCTTCTTTTTCCCTCTTTAATTAATTATTCTTATATGATTAATCTCCCTAAATAATTGATTTTTCATCTTTTGATTATGGCATCTTCTACCTTTCAAGAATTCACTAGTGTAGATCTATGCCTTATTATGTCTTTATAAGTTATTTACTTTTTATCGTAATAATTCATACAAATCCATAGCTCGTATTAGATCTATTTTTTATTTAGGTTTGGTATGAATGTATTCATTTTTGCAATGTTTGAGTTCTGTTGGTTGAATGAACCTCTACTTGTGGTGACGTAAAGATAATATTTACGTAAAAGATATTTTCTTGCACTTGTACTTATAACTTTTTTTTTGTAGCAAAACAATTTGTGAGAATCGATCACTTGGTGCCCCCAAACGAAGGGGAGCTCACATCAAGGGGCTCTTGATACCGCTATGTTCTTCTTTCCTACAACTACTCGATGATCAACCTTATTGAATTTTGCGACAAAAAGGGGAAGCATGGAACAAATACTCATTAATAATTGTAACTATTCTAATTTTAATACAAAACGAAGTATTCTATTCTTTCTGTCCTCATAGCAACAGAGAGATTGTTAGACTCTAATCAATGTCCTAACATGCTCAGTTATATTGTGGTTAGCAATTATTTTAACGGTTTGTGCTATTTTCAAAATATCTAAAAACCTAAGATAATATTATTCGGTTATCCTGACGTCATGTTATAGTCTATATCATGGAGTGCATTCGTTGTGAGGATAATATTTTGACAAGTTTGGATGGTTGGACAGGGTTGAACGTTCTCTGCTTGGTGCATACTTAATATGACTGTTGGACTAAACTTGTTTGATACATATATTCAGTTAGGTTCACTGCGAGATTTGACATGTACAGTCTTTTCTGTCTAGTCGTTTTAATTTATTCATTTGTGAGTTTTCCTATTTAAAAACAAGAAAACAATATTTAGGTCACACGGACATTATAATCATGTTATTATGACATATCTGGTAATACTTTCGGTGAGCAACACGGACAGTGCGGAGGGCAGGAGGAATAAAGTGTAGGAAAGGGGGAAAAAGTTGTGTTGGGTAAATGAAGGTAAGAATAAGGGTAAGGGTAGTGGAGAGAGTTTTTGTATGGTTGATTAAAGGTATGTTTTGATTGAATATGGGAAATTTTGGGGGGATGGATATGGGAGATATTAGAAGAGAGAGTTTTAGTATCTAGAGATATATTTTTATAGTGTGATTATTAATTTATATAAGTTAGTGTTGAATGTGAGTTGTGAGGGGAGATGAGAGGGAAGAGATGGATAGGATAGTGTTGTTAGATAGTTGATGAGTATTGTTTAGTTGGGGTATGTTTGTTTAGAGATTATGTGGAGAGTTGTGTAATCTAGAATTGGGTGTGGTGAGGGTGGGGTGGTGGAGGTTTTGGGGGGTGTTAAGTGTGTGGTGTGAGGGGGTGGGGGTGTGTGGTTGGGTGTTGGGGGAGTGGGGAGTTTGGTGGTAGATATTGGGTTATGTGGGAGTTTTTGTTATGTTAGTAGGTTTTAAGGGGTATAAGAGTTTGTGAGGGTGGTATGTGGGTTTGAGAGTGAGTGTATAAGGTGGGTGGTGGATTTGTGGATGGGTTGAAGGTAAGGAGTGTTTTGAGAGGGTGGTATGGGGGGGAGGTGAGGGAGGTGAGAGGTGTTGTGGTGGGGGGTTGAGTGGGTGTGGGAGTTGTGGTGTGAGTGGGAATTTGGGGGTTGGTGGTTTATGTGTTATATTAGTTTATGTGGTTTGTTATTGTGTGAGTATAGTTTAATTTAGTGGTTTAGTGTAATTATAAAAAGAAAAATAAAAGGAGTGGCATATTTGGTAGTGATGTGTTTGATGATGAATGGGGGGTATAGGTGTAAGTTTAATGTGTTTGTTTGAAGTTAGATGGAATGTACAGATACCGTTAAACCATAGATATAGATCCTAACTCATTCCATATAGTTTAACATTTAGTTTCTCGTTATAGAAGTTTATTCAGATCTACCAAACGTAATCAAGAATCATCTTGAATTACACTTTAGGTGTGGCCACACAATCATCTGATTAATTTTGGAGAGGCGCCATGGTATCATTATGCAATTAAATAATTGGAGGAACAAATTCTTTATTGACTACAAGTGTTGTGGATGCTGCTTCACATCACTTCCAAAAATAGCCTTTATAACTACCATTTTCAGGTTAGCGTTTAACTTATAATCAAAAAGTGACATCCATACATGCAAAACTTGTTTGTATCTCAAGTATAAGGATGACTTATTTAACCATTTTTGACATCTTACTCATGACTAAGGATCCAAAAGTAAATATTCGAAGGTTGGGGTATCCAATATGCATCCCTTGTGAATACACATGTGTTTGGCGAGAACAATCCATATATTCAAAGAATATAACCAACACTCACATTTGCCTTATGTAAGAATATTCTCATATTGTTAACCGACAATGGACATATTTAGAATGATAAATCATTCAAGGATTAAACATGCAAATATAGGATAACAATTATTATATGTATGAATTACAAATACCACGTATCTTCATTCTTCAGAAAGTAAAAACTGTCTTACAATCCCAATTATCCAAATATTAAAACAGATATGCATGAAACTAATTAGCAAGTTGAAGTCCAATGTTTCTAACATTCTCAACTCTTTCTTTACAAGACAGCTAAATAGTAATCTGAGTAAACTTTCCACATATTTGTTTTAAATTTACAAATTTGTGAAGGATTTGAATGATATGATGAGTGTCGTATGTATATTTTCATACTACTGCAAGTATCATAGTATGGAAATGTGACAGTACCTTTAATGAGATATTTAAAGTCAACAACATACCTATCTCAGACAGTCATCTTTACAGTTTCTTAAAATGTAAAGTATTCTCATTCTTTAATGTGTAATGCAACAATGCTCTTAGCTGAGCATATGTAATTAGTAGATTTATCATAAAAGATGAAATCCTACTTTAAATATGATTGATTATTCTCTAGCATTATGTGTACACAAACAACACTATGCCTTATATATTCGTAAAATTTTGTTTTAACAATCATCTAAATCACTCTCAATTAGATACTGTTGTTGTTAACTTATCTTGCTCTTGTGCAAAAGTAACAACCAGTCTCATACACAATATAAGATATACATGATGAATCCTTCGTTAAAAGGTTTCCATCCATGTATTAAATTATCTCAAGTGAAATATATCATTTAAGACTTGCTTCAATGATGTATTGCATTGTGTTGAACTTAAATTCCGCATATGTTTATTTCATTAAACATTTATTATAAGGTCGTTTGTTTTATTTCATAAATTCCTAAGTGAAGTTTCATTCCAACCTCAAGGATGTTTCATTCCAAACTCAAGGATTAACATCTATCTCAGATGAAATGATACCTTCAATATGTTACACAACATATAAATTTTAAGGAAAAATATAGTGCTCCCACTTGATGTAAGGTGTACTCATGAGTTATCTTAATTTAATCAAAATTCATATTGTAATTAAACTTAAGATTTCAGCTCCTAGATGCATGATCCAATCCACACTTAGATTTTTATATTGTATACTTTATAAAGATTATTTTAAACGTATAACCCTTTTTGATTACACATTGTCCTCGCAAAAGGTAATCATTAAGAAAAGAGTTATAAAACTTAATTATCATATTACAAATATAGACTCATAACCCTTTTGATTACACATCGTCCTCGCAATGTAATCATTAAGGAAAGAGTTATGATCCTTAATTCACCATATTGTAGATTCAAGAAAACCTGTATGACAATTAGTTATTTTTAAATAATTAATGCATGTAGAAAAGAAAGATTTAATCATAGTTAATTGCTTGAGTAAGATTAAAAACTCTTATCATTAGTCAGGCATTAACATGTATACAATTTTATCCTTATGAGTCTTTCTTCAAAAGAAACTCATTTTAACCTCACATTTTACTATTTGGTGAAAGATCAATCAAGCTCAAAACTTTGATTGCCTTTTAAGGACTGCATCTTGTCATTCATAATTCTAAGATATTTATCAGATTCAAGATGCGATAATTCATCTTATTATTTAGCGGGTTTATTATGACTCTCTAACTTATATTCCTCAGCATTGATATAAAAATATCACTCCATTGATGAGTCATCCTTACGGATATATGAATGAGAGTTACATTATACTTTGGTTTGACATTTTGATGTTTAACCTCTTAGTATTGACATCAGCAACGTGAATTCAGATAGGTTATGTATTTTGTTCTTTGTATTTATATTCAAGATCTATAGATGCTCCCACTTACTATTGTAAAAAGAGATTACTTCTCTATTTACTAGGTATTTAAGCAACATGATTGTTTTATATTAGGACAACAAAATTACATTTTACAGTTTCTATTCAAGGCTTGTTAATAATATGCTTCATAAGATATTAACAAATTTAGAACCTTTAATCTAGACTTAATAGGAACTCAGCCCTGATCTATTATTAGATAATGTCTTGAATACTTCTAGGTTGGAACTATTATTGAGTGTATCATGACACACGCAAATTTCTAGCCTTGATCGTTTTGAGGTAGAGCAATTAAATTATCTGACATTCAAACATTATTGACTATAGTTTGTAGTCAACACAATAAATACCATAATAGTATGGATATTCTATGAGTATTGGAATTGTGAGACTCATTAGAATTCCTTAGATAACTTAATTTCCTTTGGATCAAATACTTGTCAATTGGGTCGAGCTAAATTGAATACAAAGTATTTTAAAACCAAGTGCATGCTATAACGTATATATCTTGAATAAGTACATTAACTTCATGTTCATGTGTTCACAAGAAGACAGAAACAGTTCAAGAATTCTTTAATCATGTGTTTATAGAAAACAAAAACATGTCATGCTTAATCATTATTTATGTCGTTGAAATCATTTAGGACCTTATGTTTATGTTTTAACAAGAAGATACATAACAATGTTACTACTTACTTTATGTTATTAGTCATGACAAATTTTCAAGGACTTTATAATTATGTATTAACAAGCAAACATAATTATATTAACTAAAGTTAAAAAATTATAGAACGCATAACATCTTAAGTTCAGTAGTAATTTATGTTAACTTACTTACTTTTAATCATGATTGTATAATTAACCATAATTATTTTGACTAAATCATATAGTCAATAAGTTGAAGTATAATTATATTATATCTTGACTTTTATTATGTAATAGGGCAAAATAAAATCCTTGTGTGTTTAAGTTCCTAGTAGATTTATTAGTCTCTTACATTGCGGTCAAGAGAAACTATGGTGAATCATATTGTTTTTGTTGTTACTTGCATCACACTTAGGTTTCTCCCACTTGTGTATGGGACACACATTTCCTTAAAGTAGGACAAAACCATACGCAAGCGTTCGATTGTTTTAACAATTTTACAGTGTCATAGATTTACAAGTAGATTTCAACCCATAATTTGATTAAGGAATTGTGGATTATTTGTGTCTATAGATTACGCGTTTCGGAAAACAACATCAGAAAGGCAGCGTGTTATCTATAAAATAAAATGCGATCTTCCTTTAGACAATGGTTGTTCATATTCAGAAAGTAATATATTATTTCAAAAGCAAGCTAGAAATAATATGAGCAACTCACAAGGAAAGGAATCCTGTAGCTCCCACTGAATTCGACAACATTACATGACTGTCTTTTCAGTTAATAAAACGCAAAGCTCCCACTGGATTTGTCAACATTTTAAGTGTTACATCACCAGTAGAAAGCAAATAGCGATTTATTTACTTTCCTACTCTCTTAGAATGCCTACAAGTAGCAATGTACTTAGGTATTGTACAGAGTATATGAAATTCTACTTATGTAGATGAGGGACTAGCCATCATGTATTCATTAACTTGAATATTTAGCATGCATTTCCTCCTTAATCTGTCTGTCTAACCACAAGGGTGTTTAGCACTATAAGGAATGAAATGAGTCCAAGAAAATACCTAGAAGACCTGCTAGAATTTTCTTTACTCGTTGCGGCTTAAACTCATACACCGTGACAAGTGAAAGACGTCATTATTTTGGTAGCTATAGACAAAATGTACTCTAGTTACACAAAGTAATATATCTTTCAAATATTTCAGCACTGGAAAAGGGTAATGAAAGATTGAAAGTGAGTTTAAATATAATTGAGGAAAAACTTCAATTATAACCCTATCTTATTCTTGTCAATCAATGAGAAGAGATAGGATTAAGTCTCACTCTTCTTACCAGGAAAAGAGACTTTGTTTGTCTTCTATGAGAAAACAAACTTTTGTTTACGAATTATGTTGCAATAACACAATTAACCAGAACAAAGAAAGTTCTATTTAGTATTTTCGATAATTAAATTCTTAAAAGAATTAACTACCCAATTAATTACTAATAAGACTAAGATCCAACTTGATCTCCCACTTATTACCAGAGGTCTGACCAGTGAGTAAACAAGTAGGGCAAGAGGTAAGCGACGAGCGTTAATTGCATTGTTAATGCAACTCTTAGATTTATAAGACTTATGGCATGTTAGTAACTATATAGTAACTGTGTAAAATGTTAATTCGTCTCATCTATTTGCCTTTAGGTCCTCTGAGGTCCTGACCAGTGTTAACTCCGATTTTAGTCGACCCAAATAAGAGATTGTGCGGAATATTGTATATAAAGGTCTGACCAATGAAAAAAAAATTTCACATGGGTTGGAAAGACCCGAGGTCTGACCAGAGTGACATCCAAATGCACGTGTTCTTCATAGTGGATGGGCATATAGTTAGTACTTAAAACTTCATATAGGGGTATACACATAAAATGTTGACAAAATCATGTACAAGAAGGCATGCAATAAAATCTTGTAGCCACAAAGGTTAAGGATAACATTTTGTTAACCTTTTGGAATTAGACATTTTTTGTCATATGTTCTCGGTTAGCTCCTTTTTGGACACACAAAGGAGCGTGGAGGAAACAGTGTCAGCGCGAAGCTTATTAATATACTTAACTCTTTATTAGGGTACCGTAGGTACAACCCGCACTTTGAAACTATTCTCTTATAGTTTGGTCACTAACAATGGGTGGCCACTACTTCCAATTGACTAATGATGCTATTGTATGTTAAGAAACTCCTTTTTTAACATTAGTTTTATTGTTGCCAATATGGTGGGATTACAAATTGATCAAACCCTATATTGTACTCCTACATGCATTCGAAGACACAAGTAATTCTAATAATTCCCTTATATGCCGAAGCATGTAATAGGGCGGGATAAGATTAAAGATCAGTTTAACCCCATACTGCGCAGATAAAAACTAAAATTACTCAAGAAATCAAATTTCATAGTTTAATGTCCGTATTAATTTGTCCAAAAACCCTGATTTCGAAAATAATACATAGCTGGTCACAAGGAGTATGCTTACGTGTGTAATACTAGACATGTTAAATCCAAATTTCTCTTTTTATTATAGGTCGTTTTTTAAGAGTATCATAAAGTCTATTTTGCAAATATTGGAATAGGACACATGGCATATCACTATAAAGCAATTTATAAACAGACAGATATATTGGAGTGTATGTACAAAATTGAAGTCAAAACTCTTATTTAGAAGCTGTCAATTAATATAATGCCTCGAGGGTTCTCAAATGTGTTTTCTCCAATTAGGAGATCAATAAGACCCTCTCTAGAGTTTTCTGCTAAATGTGGTCCTAGATCGCCACATCCATCATATAACATGATTGCGTGAGTCTTATAGCCGAGATAAAACAAGAATAGAATAACATGGCAGCTTAATTAACTTTTAATTTTAATCTATTTTACTTTTTATCTAATGACATTTGTGTTGAATTCTAGGTGTTTTATGCATAGATTTTATGGCAAAGTATTGCATATAATTGCAATAATTTTCCAACAAAACATAAATAAACAAGATTTCATGCATTGCCCTAGCGTGTTTTTATTATGTATGTAACCCAATAATGACACCTAACGTGTTGATTGTGATTGCCTTCTGTTAGGATTTGATAAACTGTTAACCATTAACACTGTGAGTTAACGCAGCGGATACGGAGCTCGAGTTCTGTTTACATACCAGAGTAACACGTAATAAATAAAAACTAGAATAAGGGGAAAACAAGTAATAATACCTTTGAAGACAACAACAAATGTTATTAAACCAAGTGAATAAATTGTCACCTCTACGGTTGCTCACACAACACGTCAAACAAGCACGTCACGATGCTAGTCGTTGTATTCACGTAAACTAACAACAAGTGTTATCGATCTCGCTTTAATAACCAATACAAATAATTAATAGTATTATGTTCGTATGGTTCACTAAAGGAAAAACAGTAGACCAAAACAAGAGATAAATTAATTGATCTCTTGCCTTGTATGTTTGAAAAAGTCAAACTATTAAGGAAAAAAATAATCTGCCATTTGAATTGATATGGGAGAGAATCTGTTTAGTCCTTTTATTATTGGATAGTTGTATGTGTGCATATGTATTTGGGTTTGTGGACGTGAGTTAGGAGAACGGAATAAGGTGATGTTGGTTTATTTGCAACTCAATCCTAGTTGTACGGATAAACCCTAAAACCTTGAAGATAACACTTCAAGTCTTAAGCTTATCACAAACTTTCATCTTATCCTAAACACTCATTATTATCACTATAATTTTCACACAAATCCCTTTCTAGAATCCTCCAAAATCTGCCACATTTGGGAGGAGGACAAGGGTTTCCATTTTTTCGTCCATCTTATTAAGGCCCTTCTTTTTATTTTTATTTAACGTGATTTTAAAGTTATTTAAGCGTTCTAACGTAAAAACTAACGACTGTATTAAATATATTCTCGTGGAAACATTTATATAATTATAATGATATTTAACGAGTATATTTATTAAATACATAATAAAAGTACTCTTCGTGTCTTAACGTGTGTGCCCCCAATAGGCTCACACATTTCTAGTCGTATAGGTGCTAATCCAACTACCACCTTCCAACATAAGGATACCTTCTAATTTTATGTCTAAGTATGATTAATAAGTCCCAAATTTCTAGTGTGCTATCTATATCCGAATTAGGATGTTTTGAGTTGGATTTTCTTTGGTTAGTACTTGTGCACTGTAAATAGTTTTGGAAATCCAATGGTAGTTAATATTACTATAAATAAACATGGGTGATTTTTGGTATATGAATTTTGACGGTGTCATTAAGTAAGGTTTTGGGGTTCGTAAGTCATGATAAAAATTCTGCATATTCTGACGTTATTTTAGGTAACTAGTGGAAGGAGTTATGAAGTGGTTAAGTTTGGGCATGGTGATCGTGGAGTGACCTCTTAAGAATGTTAATTAAAACCCTTAGACATCCCATCATAGAGTGTTACATGGATCATTGAGCTTTATTGCTTGGTAGCGTGTAAAACACTATGTTTTTGTATTGTGTAGCGTGTGTGGATAATTGTTTGGAAGCTTTTTGTGCTGTTCAGGTGAGTTCGAGTTTTATAGCCCCTCGTTTCTTATGGATTTATTGGGGGGTAAATGTTGATTGTGGTTTGAAATGTTTTTACTGCTGTGATGTTTGTGATTTTACTTGAGCATGAACAGTTTATTGTGGTTTATTATATTGTGATGTGCATTTATTGTTGTTTGGTTAGTTGAGAGCGGGGGGGTACGCCATCCCATTGTTGTGTGATCCCGGTTGGGAAGGTAGTGGGTTCTACCTATATTAAATCCAAATAGTGGGTTGAAATAATGACTCAATTCTGTGGTGATTCCGAAAATCTAGAGGTAGTAGGTTTTCTACCAAAGGTTGTCAAATCGCGACCTGATGTAGGATCG
The DNA here is from genome assembly GCA_026074375.1 of Tanacetum coccineum. Classification (NCBI taxonomy): domain Eukaryota; kingdom Viridiplantae; phylum Streptophyta; class Magnoliopsida; order Asterales; family Asteraceae; genus Tanacetum; species Tanacetum coccineum. The sequence goes on from BQNB010080426.1 coordinate 22,267, forward strand.
TACGATCTACAATCCTACACACAAAAAAAAAACGATCAGGGTCGTAATAAGATTGCTAATTCAAGTGGGCGACTTCGTATTAGGATAGTAGGATCGTAGATAGGGATCGTAGGATACGGATCGGATCGGATCGTTGGATCAGTTGTGATTGCCTTAATTTTAGGACTTTTGGTAATTTAGGCTAAAGTTTATAAATTTTCATTAAGACCCTTTCATATTTCTTTTCTATCTAGAATCGTTTAACGATTAGAACATAAAGTAGGTGCACGTCTGTAATATCTTTTTTGCAAATCATTCATTTATCGATTGAAACATAAATGAACTTTGTGCAAGTATGTATTACAATTTTATAACCAACGTTCATTAACTACATGTGCTTTTTTTTTTATCATCCATTTAGATTTCGTTTTATCATACAAGGGGAATTTTCATATATACCCATATAAAACATGCGAAGAATTTTAATATTCTCCCTAAACACAAAGTTATTAGCTATTAAAAATGTTTCGTTCTAAATTAAAATATGTATATATTGAAGTGTTTTTGGGATATATGTAAACTCCCATCATATAAAATATTATATAAGAATATATAGAAATATAAAAAATAACCTTATACAAAAATATAAGTATATGGTTTCATAGGATCTTACGATCCCGATCTGATCTTACGATTACGATCTTGTAAAGCCAAAAACGATCCTAGGTAAAATCCCGATCCTGACAACCTTGGTTCTACCTATTTAAATCTAATTGGAGGGTTGAAATAATACTCAATGTTGTGTTGGTCCAGGCCTAAGTATAAGTTCAGCCGAGACTTTTAGCGTGCGGTAACGTGACATATTTGGGATCGGGGGTAACGTTCCTACCTAGTGTTATGAGTTGTTGGATCGAGGGTAACGTTCCTACCCATTTATGGTGAGATATGCGTTGGATCGGGGGACACGTTCCGTCCTAGTTATGGTTGTTTGTGCGTTTGCATGTTAGCATGTATAATTGCTAGCTTAACTGTCCTGTCATGTTTTGTTTTATTAATCACAGTAATTGATTTAAATCTTGTATTGGTGTCATAAAACGTATGACTCTCACCAACCTTTGTGTTGAAGTTTTTAAGCATCATTTTCAGGTGAGTATCATGATTATAAGAAGGATGTTAGGAAGAGTGGCTAGAGAGAGGATCCCTTAGACATTGTTGTGGAGTTGTACTTTTAATAGTCTTTTCATTTAGACATTTGTTTTGCTTGATACTTGTTTGTTGGAGATTGTTAGTATTTGGATTATTTGTTCGTGTACGACATTACTTTAGTAATGCAAGACTCCTTTATCTTGTGTTGGGTAATTGTCAATGACAACATAGTGTCCATGTGGGTTATTTCCTTCATTTAGATTTTGCCTTATAGTAGACACCATTGTGTTGTGATGATATCCATTCTCGTTACGCCTCGCGTTTCTGCCTTGGCGGGGTGTGACAGATTGGTATCAGAGCCTTTGGTTATAGAGAAGTAGGTGGTTGAGCCTAGACTATAAACCTAAGGTCATTCATGTGATGATTTAGGGTTAGAGTTTGATGCTATAACTGATATGTCTCCCTTCTATTTTTTGCATAGCTTATTATCTCGTATTTTGCTAGTTGTCATTGAGTTATTTTTGCCTACCGCCTTATATGGTATGATATGTATTATTACTTTCTTAGTTATTTTCTAGCTATGTTTTCCCCCACCCATAAGAATAGTCTCATTAAGGACCAATTTTCAACTGACTTAAGCGTTTAAGGATTCCATAAGAGGAGCCTCTTTTGAACCCGAAGGAGTAGGATAGTTGATTGTTTGTCGGATGCACGTAGTAGGGACTTAGACCTGCGAGTCGGGTGATTCTAATTGCAGAAGGCAAATGTCAACCCAAAGCGAGGCAATCATAGTTTATCACGTCCCTTTACCTTCGTCATGTTGTGATTGATTATTTCTTTTTAGATATATTCATATTTTAGGAGTTGTTGCGAGATTTTCATTCCTTTATGTCGTTTGATTTTATTTTGATATAAGTAAGTAGTTATTTGATGATGCTATCCTTTATGTGTTAAGTTGGAAGTGTTTAATAAAGGAATTGTGCAATTATGGTATATGTGCTCTATGTGAATTATGATTGCAATGGTATATATTAGAGTAAGTACACGTGTGAAAGGAGGCACTTATTAATTATGGTGGCCAACATAATTATAAAGGCATCACACACGTAGACTTGTGACCATGATGGGATTTATTTTGTTTGTTGTAAGGGGTTGGGGGTAGCTGGTGTATTATGTTTTATTTTTGATATGTGTTATTCATGAATACAGATGGTGTATGGTGAGGAATTTTGTCTCATTACCCTAATTGGGGATATGTTGGTTAAGTTGTATAGATAATCAAAGTTGACTTCTTATCTAGTACATTGCGGATACTGTATTGCTATTATAGAGGTTGCTCGTTTGCTCGGTTGTTTGTTCGGATTTCCTAAGTCTAAGCTTAGCATCCCTTCATCGTACTTTGTTAGTAAGGATACCTGATTTTTCCCATTCTACGTCTTGATGTATATTGGTTGTTCGGATCTGCTCATTTGGATATAGGCGCGTTTCGTTAGTTCTTTCATAAGCATTTATTTACGTATGAGTATCAAACATTTCTTTTAAGCACTAATTGTTCCTAACATATTAGTGTGTATCATTACTCCCTTGATTTTATATCCCTTGGTTTTCGTAACCCATTGGCGACGTGTTAGTATCGATGCTTTTAGGTTTGCGTTGTCGATCGTTATTTTGGATAAGACCGTACGTTTTCTTTTGGTTAACGTAACGTCTTGCATGAGTTTTCTTGTACGAGTTCGTTTGTTTATTTTAGTATAGGGTTCTGGTATTTTTTTTAATTTTCAAACAATAGTATTGTGTTAGAGGTCTGTTATGGTGTTTTTAGGATCCATATTGGGATTATGGTGTCCTTTGTGGGAGTACTATATTTTGAATATTTGATATATTTTATTAATTGATGTCTTATATTAAAAACCCCTTTGAAAGTATTGTGTTTTGGTGTTTGTTGTAAATTGTATATAAAATGATCTTTGTAAATAGATTTTTATTTTATTATAAAAAGCAGGTTTAAAGTGATTTAATAGTGGTAAGTTACGTTACACCATTAATAATTATCTCTAGTTTTTTTTATGGATAATACCAGAATGAATTTTATATAAAGATACATTTAAAACAATTTTATTTATTCTTAAAATGATTTTTATATTAAGGTAACATCTTTATTTTAATTGATTGTTATTTAAAAATAACAAATTATTTAATTTGGTCGTTCGAGTAAAGTCGATAATTGGTATAAGAATTTCCGTCTTTGGTATTGATTTTTTTCTATGTGTTCATTTGTCATGGTACGCTTGTTGATTTTCTTTTTTGTGTTTTCACTCGGTGCATATACGTATCGTTTCTTTCAAAGGATTCTTATGTCATTTGATCCACGTCTAATTGCATATGTGGAACCTCCTATATGCACTCTAGCCTTTGACTCGATAATCGTTTGTTATCCTATTCGATTGTTCGTAACCTTTAGAGTTCGTTTATACCGTTGAGTCATGGAAGCTTTGATGTGATTGTGGGAAAGGACTGGTTGTCCATGAGGAAGTTTGTGATAGTATGTTATGAGAAGGTGGTTAGAATACCATTGGAAGGTGATGAGATACTTCAAGTTCATGGGGAACGTACCTTGGGAGCCACCAAAGCTCTAATGAACGATAAGGTAGATGAACCTAGGATAAGTGATATACCCGTAGTGTGCAATTTTATTGATGTGTTTTCGGAAGATTTGTCGATGACCACCTGCCTATCGTAATAGTGACAAGTTAGTGTTCCGTTTATAGACTTAGTTCCTGGAGCGACGCCGGTCGCGAAGTCTCCATATCATTTGGCACCCTCGGAAATGCAAGAATTGTCTGAACAACTTCAAGAGTTGGAAGACAAGGGTTTCATATGACCTAGTCACTTTTCGTGGGGAGCACCCGTGTTATTCATGAAGAAGAAGGATGGTTCTTTTCGCATGTGTATTGATCATAGGGAGTTGAACAAATTAACTATTAAAAAAAATAGTTATTTCTCCCTCAGGATTGGATGGAACTTGTTTGATCAGTTACGAGGAGCGTGTCCTTTCTTAAAGATAGATTTTTGGTCCAGGATTTATCAGCTTTTAACGAGTTTGTATTGCGGATGCCATTATGATCAGCTACGAGTGCATGAGGATGCCATTCCAAAGACCGCATTTCGAATGAGATACAGACATTTTGAGTCTACGGTTATGCCTTTTGGGTTAACCAATGCACCAACGGTTTTCATGGACTTAATGAACCGGGTTTGCTAACCGTACTTAGGTAGGTTTGTCATCGTATTCATTGACAACATTCTGGCCTACTCAAAGTCGAAGGAGGAACATGAAGTTCATTTGAAGTTAGTGTTGGAGTCACTAAGGAAGGAGAAGTTGTATGCTAAGTTTTCTAAGTATGAGTTTTGGTTAGAAGAAGTGCATTTTCTTGGTCACGTGGTCAATCATAATGTATTCATGTGGACCCGAGTAAGAGTGAGGTAGTGAGGAATTGAATGATTATTCTTAGGATTTTTTTAGATTGTTGAAACCCCTTACTTCCCTAACTGAGAAGAATCAGAAGTATGAGTAAAGCGTAGAACAAGAAGAGGCTTTTCAGACTTGAAGAATAACTTGTGTGATACTCCGATAAAGCAAATGTAGTGGGTGATGCGTTGAGTAGAAATGAGAGAGTGAAATCAAGACGAGTAAGAGGAATGATACTGGCAGCCTAAAGTGAGGCGTTCAAGCAAGAGAACGTACTCGCAGAAAGGCTACATGGTGTAGATCAACAGATGGAAAGAAAAGGAGACGAGAGTTTGTACTTTATGGATTAGATTTGGGTTCTATTGGTGGGAAGTGTAATGGATGAGGCCCATGTATCAAGGTACTTGGTACATTCGGGAGCGGATAAGACGTACTATAACCTTGGAGACATGTATTGGTAGCCACATGTAGAAAAGGATATAGCTACCTATGTTAGCAATTATAGGATTTGTTTAAGAGGTGAAGGCTGCAATGTTAAAGACTTTTGGCTTGCTGCAACAGCCTGAGATACTTGAGTGAAAATGAGATAGAATCAACATGGATTTTATCACTAAACTTCCAAGGTCAAAGTAGTGAGTATGATGTAATTTGGGTAATGGTCGATAGACTGACCAAGTTAGCTTATTTTCTAGCTATGCAAAAAGATTTCAAGATGTGAAGTTGGCAAGGATTTATATTGATGAGATAATAGCAAGGAATGGAATTCAGATGGCGATCAACTCAGATTGAGATAGATAATTTACATCGTGGTTTTGGTAGACGTTGCAGAAAGTGTTAGAGACGCGATTGGATTTGAGTACTGCTTAGCATCCTCAAGCGGATGGACAAAGTAAACGTAGGATTCATACTTTGGAAGATATAATGAGGGCATGTGTTATCAATTTTGGTGGTAGTTATCATTTGAGCATTTGGTGTGCTCCGTTTGAAGCTTTGTATAGAAGGAAATGTAGGTCGCCTGTTCTATGGGCAGAGATTAGAGAGAGTAGTTTGACTGGACTCAAGTTAGTACAAGAAACGACTGATAAGGTAGTGTT
>BQNB010080427.1:0-25476 GCA_026074375.1 Tanacetum coccineum
TCTCGTGTCTGTTGTAATAGGCTAGAATGGTAAACGGGCTCATGAACGTAATCTAATCTTGTACTAGTTCCGGACTAAGGTTCATTGTAATCCTGAGCCCGACCCAAGACATTAAACCACACGGCCCAACAAAGCCTCTCTATGGCCAACCCATGTGGTGTAAGTATAAATACCCATCTCCAAGGATGGAGATGGTGTTGGTTCTTATTTGTTCATTTTACATTTGCAAGAATTTCTCAATGAAATGTAGGAACCAAGATATTATTTTCACTTCACCATGGTATTATCAAGAAAATAAGATAAGAAGAAAATGAAAAAGAGTAGAGAGATGTAGAGAGAAGAAAATGAGATGGTTGATTTCACATGAAATGTGTGTGTTACAAATAAGAACCAACACCCTCTCTACACTTGGAGAGAGGTATCTATACTTACACCATGAGGCTTACATGCCTATGGGCTTTCTATGGGCCGGGCTCGGGATTACTTGGGATTACTTGGGCTTTAGCCCATAACACGCGACCGGATAGATTACATAAACTAGCCCGTTTATCCTTCTAGCCTATTACAACATACATGAGATAAAGAATGAGATTCTTAATATAATTTGAGGCTAACAATCTCCCCCTAAGCTTGCTTTCTGAGAGATTCCAAGCTTTCATGTTAGACTCGTTATCTTGAGGCCAACAATCTCCGTCCTTGACTCAGCATTATAGCCCTTCTTAGTAAGGCTTTGACCCTACTACAGCGCTTCGCTTCCTCGAAGCGAGGCTTCCTGCAGATTCTGAGCTTCCATGTTTACAGACATATTTAAGGCTAACAATCTCCCCTAATGTGTGGTCTTCAAATTCCTAAGGTAAGATCTTGAATCTTGCTTCCTTAGACTTGTTGAGATTGCTTTATCGTTGAGTTCTTAAGTCTTTGGTTTTTATTATGTTGTAGGCTTGTTCCTTCATGCTGTGTGATCTTTGATTTTGAGCCTTTGTCATTGTCTTTTGACTTCGTCTTTACATCCGAGATCTTTAAATATTTATCCTTCAGTCTTGATCGTCTTTGCCACATTGCGATCTTGTGTCTTGACTAACATGCTCATACTTTGCATCTTCTTGAAAGCTCTCTAATAATCTCCCCCGAAGCTTGGTTTCTGAGGAGTTATCTTTAATATGAGAGTTTGCAGAAGTCTTTGTCTTTAATTCTTGAGCTTTGTTGATTCTTGAATCTTGATGCTTAAAGTATGTCTTTGTAGTTTGAGCATGAGCATGTGGTAATGAATCCGACTTCAGCTGGAATGGGATACCGCCACCACCGTATAACCTGCAAGTTTACGTTAGTGATAATCAACAGATATGGATGAGAGTGTCTTTGTCACTTCGTTGAATAAGGTTGCAATAACCACGGTTCCCCGTTAATCAGTATAAATACTGCCTGTGATCAGATAGAATTCATATGAATCTTCTTGACAGGGTTTCACAGCTGCACTAGCCGTTCTCGTTACCGGAGCGTCTCAAAGCAGGCAACACAATAAGAGTGAATCAGATAGTTACTATCTTTCTAATTAATTCGTCTATTCATTTTACTGGAACAAGTTTGATTCACATAGAATCACACCATCGTTTCTTTCCAGTTGACACAAGTTTGATTCATATAGAATCGCGCAAGTCACCTACCGAGAGCTTGTTTGATGTTAGCTCAAGCAGGATTTCCATCTTCACGGTGAATACTTAAGTATCACTCGGATGTTCTGGCAAAATTACAAGGATAATGCGTAGGACTTTTGTTAACAGCTTGTGAACTTATTGGTGTTCAACAAGTATTTGTCATGGAATGTGTCCTAATGAGATTTATTTTATTGATCTCTTGGCTCTTGACTCGATTAGTGCGTTTTGGTTTTAGTACTCGAAGACTGGAGCAGACTGCCACCTATTCAATATCAACTAACTCGGAGTGAGAAAGTCAATAGAAGTCATGTGTATCTCCGTTCCAAATGAGACAAGTTTCTGTTGAGAGAAACTCGAATGGCTGGGGAGGGTCGTGCATTGCATTACTGGGTCTATTATGTCATTCTTTAATATCAGAATTCATCTTTGTGAAAACTGATAGATTATGTATTGACCTGGTTTCTGCCTTAGTTATAGGGAGGGCTTCTTTCGTTTCACCCTTTATCCATACATTTCTTTTTCATCCTTCAACCTCTTCAATGCTTACCAAGACGTCATTACTAACACCTTGTTGTGATTGTTCCAGTGTTAGCTCAATCTTAGTCGGCATTATTCCCTTATACTCATTCATCTCCAATCATACCTAAGGACTGCTATTTCTAACTATGGAATGTCCTTGGGTAGATCCCTCCGGTTCTGGTTGGATCATTGGACTAATACATAACCTAACCACCTTATGACTTCAGAATCATCATGAAATTAATAGGTTGTTGGGTATAAGATCGAACCATAAAACCTTTTTTCCGTAGAGTTAAAGCACTGTGAGTCGTTTAGATCACTTATTATATTCAAGATCACATTTTAATTACATTTCTCCCCTTATTTTAAAGACTAATTCACTTAGTTTTTGAAATACTTTGTGATTAAAACTTGTCATGTAAACTCTGTGGAGTGAACTTTTATACATAGCATGAATTATATGGAACATTAACTTCTTGCTCCCCCTCAATTTTACATATGTTTGACACAAAAAAAAATGATACTAAGTTGTAAAATGAATATAAAAATAAGGGTTAGCATTGTTGAGCACACAATTTTGAAAGATTATGAATTTTCATTGAAGAATTCTTGAAAAATTATGCTTAACCACTAAATCATCTTATAACATACAATCTATTGAGTAGTCATTATTATTCCTGATGTGTTATTAAGATTATATTAAATGTTTTGAATACCCAAAGAATTTAAGAATAATATCCAAAAACATTAAAGCATTTGTTTTTAGAAAAACTCCCCGAGTGTCGAACACATAATTTTAAAAGATTTGAATAACCTTTTAAGAAATTCTTGAAAAATTATGTTTAACGTGTTTTGAAAAACCAATGTTACTTGAGCTCGAAAGACTTTGAATGTCTTTAGAATTGACTTTTATGTCAGCTCAAGTCTGAGAAGTTGTTATCTTCTTGTTGTGAGGATAAATGTACATGATTGCACCACTTTCCTTTATTTAAAGACCGGGTTTGTGAACATGTCCTTTTAATAACAAGCCATAAGAAAAAATATAAATGACATGTTTTGAAAGCATTTGATACTATTGCTCGAACCTTGCATTTACTCGCTCGTGTCGATGTTTAATCACATTCTAGGTACGTAAATGTTATCGCTCCAAGAGACATTCAGAAATTCCTTTTTGAAAATTTTCTGTATTTCTGATTTTGTATTTTCTTTTTGAATTTTATTAATTTTGTTATTTTTTTCTTTTTGAAATTGTTTTTCTTTTTCAAAAATACTTTTCTAACAGTAATTAAATATTGGGGGGGAATGATTTCACAAATAAATGTTGATAGAATATTTACATTAGATTAACCCTTTGAAGAGATGGTTTGGAAGCCATTGAAGTACATTCTCAAATTGCTCTTTTATGAAGTGGAATCTGATGTCTATATGCTTTGATCGAGAATGTTAAATATTGTTGCAGCATAAGGCAATAGCGCTTTTGTTATCACAGTACATTGGAATTTTATTGAATCCAAGGCCATAGTCAGTAAGCTGTGATCTCATCCAAAGGATTTGAGCACAACAACCAGACATGACAATATATTCAACTTCCGTACTGGATATCGCAGTGCTTTTCTGCCTTTTTGATGACCAGCTAACAAGTCTGTCTCCTAATAATTGCATACATCCAGAAGTACTTCATCTAGTATCTTGGCAACCCGCGTGATCAGCGTCTACATAAGCTGTTAGAGCAATAGAAGAATCCTTTGGATACCAGAGTCCCCTATTAATGATTCCTCTTAGGTATTTAAAGATTCTTTGTACAGCATGTAAGTGCTTTTCGGCAGGCTTTGCCTGATATCGGGCATACATGCATACATCAAATGTAAGGTCTGGTCTACTGGCTATAAGATACATAAGGGTGCCAATCATTCCACGATAGTGTGTAAGATCAATGGCTTTCCCTTGTGTATCTTCATCCAGTTTGGATTTCTCCACCATGGGAGTGTCCACGGGGTCACTAGATTCCATACCATATTTTTTCAAGGATTCTAGAGCATATTTAGACTGGTTTATAAAGATGCTTCTAGGATTTTGTAAAATCTGTAGTCCTAAGAAAAATGATATTTTGCCCATCATCGACATCTTAAATTTTAACACATTATTTTTGAAAATTGGTCACATAGTTCAGGTGTAGTAGACACAAAGATTATATCAACAACATAAATTTGTACCAGGAGAATATCTTTGCCTTGTCTTTTGATGAACAATGTGGGATCCACGGTACCTTTAGAGAATTTCTAAGATAGTAGAAACTTCAACAATAGATCGTACCACGCGCGAGGAGCTTGTTTCAACCCATAAAGAGCCTTCTTAAGCTTATATACATGATTCAGATTGTCTTGATCCACAAACCCGTCTGGTTGGCTGACATAAACTTCTTCCCGCAGAATGCCGTTCAAGAATGTTGTCTTAACATCCATTTGGTAGACAATCATATTCATGTGAGCAGCATATGCGAGGAAGATTCAAATAACATCAAGTCTAGCCACTGGAGCAAAGGATTCTTCAAAATCAATTCCCTCTTCTTGACGGTAACCACGAGCAACCAATTGAGCCTTATTCTTTAGAATTCCTCCTAATTAATCAAGTTTCACCTTGTAGATCCATTTTAAATTAATAACCATCACTTTATCTGGACGAGGAACAAGTTCCCAGACTTCAAGACGTTCAAATTCATTAAGCTCCTCTTGCATTGCTTCAATCAAACATGCTTGAGTTAATGCGTCTTTATAGTTCTTTGGTTCAACTGATGTGAGAAAGGCATCGTAGTAACAAAATAAGGCTTGTTCATGGAGTTGAAGTCTTGTGGAAATAGGTCTTTCGAGTTCACCGATGATGTTTTCTAAAGGATGATCCTTGGTTCATTTGGTAACGTGTTCTGAGTTAGGAGTAGCAGTATGCACAACAGTAGGAATAACATCCAAAGAAGAAGATGCTTCAGAATTTTTTTCTGGAATTGGAATACCAAAGAATGGATCGTTATTCATGTGTGCAACGTCCAAGTCATGATTGTCTTCTTCAACATCGTTAGGAATAACAGGAGATTGAATTTCGGGTGTTGTTTGAGAGTTACTAGGTGATGGTGCATCTTGATCAACAGTTGTTGAGTAAGGTAAACCGGTTAATACAACGGGTTCTGGAGCTACTACTTCAACAATTGGAGCAATGACTTCAGGGGCTGGGTGATCAACACTAGGTGGAGGAGTGAGTAATTCATCAAACAACGGTTGAAATAAAATATCCCAATCATTTCTTAAAGGTGATACAAACGGTGTTGAAGGAGGAGGGTTTGGCACGAGTCCTGAACTGATTGTTACAGGAGTCATTTCATGAAGTGTGGGTCCTGAACTACTGTGTTCAAAAGCCATTGCTGTCAGCTCATCAAAATCTACATGAATTGTTTCAATGATTCGTCTGGTACGTCGGTTGTAAATTCAAAATGCTTTCTTTGTAGGTGCATAGCCAATGAAAATACCAATATCAGCTTTCTGTTGTAACTTTCCTAAGTTCTCGCTATCATTTGTCGGATAACGCAATGCACCAAATACATGGAAGAATGATAAGTCGAGAAGTTTTTTATGTAAAAGCTCATATGGTGTTTTGCCGTGACGAAGACGTATGATGGAACGATTTTGGGTGTAACATGTGGTAGCAACTGCTTCTGCCCATAATAATAACAAAGCTTTTGCATAAATCAACATTGTGCGGGCAACTATAATTAGCGTACGATTAAGTCTTTTAACGACACCATTTTGCTATGGAGAGCGAGCAACAGATGTTTCATGAGAGATTCCAACCTTCTCATAATATTCAAGCAAAGTTTGATTAACAAACTCAGTTCCATTATATATTCTGATTCGTCAGACAGGTGTCTTAAGCCGCACTTGGATCATCTTGAGAAATTTAATTATAAAATCTGGAGCTTTATCTTTTTACCTTAAGCACTTTACCCATGTAAATCGAGAGTAATCATCGATGATGACGAGGATGTACTTCTTTCCATTAACACTTGCGACACGCATTGGTCCACAAAGATCTGTGTGCAAAAGATAGAGTTTTTCTTGGTTGGTGTCTTTAGATTTAAGTTTGTGGAGTTTCTTTTTGCTTTTACCTATTGCACAAGCAGAACACAGATGGTCCTTTACAAATTTTAGCTTAGGGAGACCTCAAACAAGACCGTGTCTAGCTAAATGGTTGATTGTACCAAAGTTCAGATAAGACATACGTCGGTGCCATAGCCATGACTTAGTCTTTGAGGCTTTTGACAAGAGACATATTGGGGAGGACACCATCATATCTCCAAGAGACAAAGTATATAGATTGTTGCCTCAAGATCCAGTCAATGGATCAACACCTTCTAGATTACGAATGAAGCAGGTGTGTTGACGAAAAGCAACTTCAAGGTTCGAATCACAGAATTGCCTAACGGAGAATAAGTTATGTCCAAGTCCTTCCACGTAGTAAACCTTTGAGATCGTAACATTCCCAATCTGATAATCACCATATCTCAATATCTTAGCCACGTGATCATTTTTGAATTTTATTGTACCCAAAAACTTATTAACGAAATTGGTGAGCTGAGAGCGATCTTCGGTCATATGCTTGGAGCAGCCGGAGTCCAAATACCAGAGAGCAATTTAGACAACCTACATTCATCAAGAGAGGAAGATGGAACATCAGAAACTATGGATCCCCAAAATTTACTGGGTTCCTTTTTGTTAGCAGATATAGATTTAATAATCTAAGATTTACTGATAGGAACATTAGTTTTAGATTTCTTAGGTTTCCTTGAGTAAACTAATGTTATTACAGGATTAGGTGTATCGGTTTCTAGAGCAAGTGGTTTCCTAAGGGGCACTTCAACAGATTTGGTAATCCTAGTTAAAGGGCACGTATTTTCTACTATAGTGAAGATCCGACAAGTAGGTCTCTAAGTGTATCTAATATTTGTGAACACTTTTCTTGTTAGTTTCCAAACTTTTTTCTTTGAACTTTTCTTAACAGATTTAGATTTAGCACGAGCATTCATATCATTGATAAAATTAAGAACACACAAATCATGATTATCGAAAAGCATGCAACCATTACACTTAACACATAGAAGTTCAGAATTCGCATTAAGCTTGGAATGCTGCGCATGTGCGTTTCCTTTAGGTTCAACAACACTATTCTTATTTTTCAAACTAGATTTAACTGTCCTAGGGTGGGCTTCTACTTCATTCTTCAGAGTACTACTTAATGGTCGCTGAATCTTATCTTTCTTGGTATTGCCTGAAGGCTATGATCCGCTAGCATTAGTAGATGGTCTTACTCCTGTAGAAGACAACGCATGTTTGTTAGAGACTAGGTTTGATGAAGAGGTTGTTTTTGTGTTTCCTGAGGATGTGACTGGCTCAGTAAATCTAACTCTTTTGTCCTTATTCTTAGGTGTGACAGCCACTAATTTTTCACCAAAATTGTTGATATTAGGGCAGGTTTGACTGATGTTTGTAAGCAACTCCTGAATCTGTTTAGTATACCTACAGACAGATTCTAAAGAATAATCTAATGGATAATTTAATTTAACATGTTCAACTAGATCCCTAAGAACTACAGCTTCTTCCTGAGTGTGCTTGATATAGGTAGAGTGAGCTGTCCTATTATTCAACAATTATAAGGTTATTGGTTCCACATCAATCTTAAGCATCTCTGGATCAATAGTGTGGTTCGTAATAACATTATCAACTAGAGCTTTTCCTTTAAGTTTCCTTAAATCATCCTTAAGAGTTGTAATTACCAAAACTTTTTCCTGAAGACTAGCATTTAAATCAGAGATTTCCACAGACTTTAGATAGACTTGATTAATTAACTCATCACATTGTTCTTTTGATCGAATACGTGCTGGTTTAATCAAGTCATAAAGTTGCTTATAGGTCTGTTTCAAATGTTCATTCTCAGCGATAAGCTTTGACACCCTATGATCCAATTCTATATTTATTATTTCAATCTCCTCTAAGTCATTTTTGATCTTATCCTCATTCATTTTTCCACTTAGAGATTTAATTATCTCTTTCAACTTTTTTATAACCATGTCTTTCTCTTGCGACTGAGCTTTCAATTCATTTATTTCAAAATATTGATCAAAACTTAGAGCACTTTGATTTGAAACAGAATGGTCTCTGTGAAAAATTTCCTAATTAAGTTGAGTATCAACTTCTAAAAAGATGCAATGTTTTTCATGAGTGGTATAACTTCTGAATAGTTTATCATAAATCTTTGTTTTAACGAAATCCTTTTTGTTGAGAAGCTCAGTCTCAAGTTTAAGACACTGTTCACATTCATGCATATTCACATAAGCATTATCCACAAAAGAATGTACAATTATGTTCACAATATCTTTGCTTATTACTTGTTTTAAGAGTCGTTCATTTTCGTTCAAAACTTTATTCATTTTAACTTCAAATGTTTTAGACTCTAAAAGATGTTGTTCCACAGCATGTTCCATTTGATGAAAGATGTTTTGGACTTTAGTAAGTTCATTAATTAAATATTGATTGAAAGTATTAAATATGTCCTTCAGTGCTTTTATAAATGGAATAATTTTATCTCTAAAACAAGCTTTTATATGTTCAAACCCCCATGTACCCTTAGTGATGTATGTGGTTGTAGTTCTTTCTTTGATAACCACGTCAAAGCCAGCAAGATGGTGTTTAAGTTTCTTCAAACTCGTATTAACCATGCTGACTTTAGGAAGTTCTTTTGGAACCTCAACTTTAGTGGGTCTAATAGAAAGAGTGGGATCTGAAGAATTCATAGAATTTTAAAACCAAAAGGCTTGTTCAACAGATAATTCAGTTTGTGGAACAAATCGTGTTTCAATATCTTAAGAAAGTTGGTTAAGAACAGCATAATCGACTGGTTTAGTATTAACTTTCTTTTCTAACATCATAAGGTCCTGTTGTTTTAAAAGCATTTTTGAACGACTCTCTTCAGCAAGCACAATGGTCTCTTCGGAATCAGGAATCACAATAGCACTAGTATTCTTAATGACATTACCATCATAAAGCTTTGGTTCCAACTGCTGAGCTTTCTTCAGATAGAAAGGATTTTGAAAACCTAGAGCTTGTTTAGTGGTATGATCATAGAAAAACTGAGGTTTCGTCAACATGTGAACAGTTTGTGCAGATTGACCTCTTTTATAAACAATATTATCTAGCTGTTTGATCTTCTGTTCTAACGCAATTTCTCTATCAATGTTTCTAGATTCTTCTTTCTTAAAATCATTTTTGAGAAGAGTAACTGTTTGCATTAACGATTCCTTTTCTTTTAAATGTTCAGAAAGAGTTTGTTTAAGATGATCGATCTCTACAGACTGTTCACATGAATCTAAAACATTATCTTTACTCTTTAAATCAACATTTTGTCCTTCTTTCAAAACTTTAACTTGTTCCTTATATCTTTCAAGCTTAGTAGTTAAAGTATCATTGACACTTTTATTGTCCAGGTTTATCTTGTTAATTTACTATTTAATTCAGATAAATATCAGTGCATCTTGTTGAGCAGATGAGTTAGAATTCTGAACAGCTGCTTGTTGTGTCTCAGTCACATACTGAGAATAAGGAATGATATTGCTATCACTAGTTATTTCAGTCTCTGACTGGTTCACAACACTCGAATGTTCAGAAGACGGCATCGCCTGCACAGCTTGATTGATCATATTGTTATCCACATTATCAGGATTGTGTACCTCAGCAAGAGCATCTGAACCATAATGAGATAAATTCGCCATGAGAGCAACTTTGGCAGTGTTGAGTTCATCACAATCAGAGTCATATGCATCCAAATCATCGACTTGATAAGCAGCATTGTGGGTAATAACAGTCTGTGTGGCTTGACCTTTTGCAATTCATAGATCTGCCAAAAATGCTAGTTCCTCCTCATGTAGAATTTGACCATTTGCTTGAGCTTGTACCAGCAACACTTTATCCTTAAAACATGAATCATCCCGTTTCCTTTTAGGTTTAGTGCATTGTTTGGACATGTGTCCTTCCCCTTTGCAGTTGTAACAAATAACAGTCATTTGTTTCCCAGAATTGCTTCCACTTGCTCTTGGAGTGTATGTCCTACTCGTACCCGAAGCAAAAGAATTTTGTCTCTCATAAACTAGTTGTAAAGTTATTCTGCCATCATTAATGGTAGCTTGTTGCCTAGGGTTTGACGAGTTCCTCAGCTGGTTGTTGGTAGTAGGATAGCGAGATGTGACGACAACTAAAAGGAATGACATCATATGGTTAATGGCATCAATGAGGTTATCACATTGCTTGAACATCAGAACAGTTAGACCTAAGTCTAGTGGGGGAAATTCATGTTGTTGTTGTTGGTTAACTGTGGGAGCATATTCAATTTGAGGAATGGATGATGGTAGAGAATAAACGTTGTAGTTAACTGATGATTGATAATCATTAGATGGATAAGTGATTGAAAGATGTGTTGATGATTGATTATTTCAGTATTGTTGAGACTGATAAGGTGATCCATACTGTAGAGACTGATATAGTGAAACTTATGGTTGAAATTGAGAGTTTTGGTATGAGTTCTGATGAGTTTGATAAGGAGACTGGGTCATCTGATGGGTTGCAACCAAAGCAAGCGGATCTGAGTTGCGTTCATGCATTAAACGAACTTCATTTGCATGAAATTCATGTTGTCCCAAGTAAGCATGAAGCTGATCAATATTAGTTGTGTGCAAATCCCGAACCAGTTTGACATCAGTCACAAATTTGCTCCACTCAGGAGGAAGAGTATTCAAAAACTTGGTGTTCACTTGAAATTGTTCCAGTTTCACATTGTAGATGTTCATGTCATTGAGTAGCAGTGAAAATCTCAAGTAGAAATCACGTAGTGTTTCCCCCTTCTTATAAGCAAACTTATCGAATTCATCATAAAGCTTACACTCTCTTTCCTGTTTCGTCAATGAAGTTCCTTGCATGAGAAGTTGAATTCTTTCCCAAAGTTCCTTGGCGATTCGATGATTGCTAACAAGTGCATAGACCTCTGGTGGTAATCCTTGGAGAATGATATTTGTTGCCTTGACATCACAATCAGCTTGAATTGCTTCCGTAGCAGATAACTCAGAATATTTCTTTGGTCTAGTCACTCCATTCTCCTCAATTGTAGGACAGATTAGTAGACCATTTTCAACGGATTCAAGAATCATTCGTCCATGTTGTCTATTCATCATGTATAGCTCCATTATGCTTTTCCAAGAGTCGTACATATCTTTTCCAACATAGGTGGACGATTGTCAGCACCCGAAAGAATCGCTTTGTCAACAAGAGTCGTCATTGAGGAATTTGTATGTTAAAAGATTACTAGTTTGATCGAACGGTGATAGAAAGTAATTATGTTTGAAGGTGTTGTCTTTTATGTGTTTTGAGTCGTGAAACTACACGGGATTTTACAATTCTTGACAAAACCGGGAAAACAAATAAATGTTTCACGGGATTTTACAGGTCACAGAAATAAACCGTATAATTTTGTTTTAGCAATTTGAGTTTTTAAACTTTGGTCCAAGTGAAATTGCAAATTCGGTTGCAAAGTAGAAACTGCGAATTTGGTTGACAAAGCGGATATTGCGAATTCGGTTAACAAAAAAAGATTGCTAATTCGGTTGCTTCCTGAAGAACTGTGAATTCGGTTGCTTCTGAAGAACTGCGAATTCGGTTGCTTATGAAAATCTGCCAATTTGGTTTCAACTAAACTACCAATTCGGTTCCAAAACTTTACTAAACATTGCCGCAATGCGGTTTAGTACCCACAACTAGATACCTTTGCAGAAATGCCAATTCGGTTACAACTAGAACTGCTAATTCGGTTAAACTAAAACTGCCAATTCGGTTACAACTAAAAATGCCAATTCGGTTACAACTAAAATTGCTAATTCAGTTACAACTAAAACTGCCAATTCGGTTACAACTAGTACAAAACTCAAAATCTTTAAAACACAAAAAGACACCTTTTTGATTGTTTTTTCCTAAATTTTCTTGTACAACTAGAATTACTAAACATATAGGTACCTTAAAATGCAAACTTTATGGTTTTTAAGCCAAAAATTTCAAAATCAAGATTTGTACTTTATAAGGTTTTCGAAAACAAAAGTTGTAAAAAATTGATGTTTTTCTTGATTCAAAGCTTATGCACCTATATCCTAAAGATACTAAATCAGATTTACCAAGGTAAATGATCCTATAGTGTACTCAAAAGCTTCAAAAACAAAAGAAAAGAAGAAAAAGACGCACGGATTGAGAGAAGAACAAACCAAAAACAAAAAACAAACACAAGAACTAAACACATCACTCCATGGCTCTTGATACTAGTTAAAGAACAATCAAATAACATACATAGAAAGAGGAAGAGAGGTGGTTTTAGAGAGAGGGTGGTTGGATGAACATTCTAGAGAGAGAAAGGAACATAAGAGAGAACTTTGTATTATGTGTGAAATAATAAATAACCAACACCCTCTCTAAGGCATGGAGAGGGTATTTATACCACTATTTGGCCTGCCATAGATTGCTTGTGGGCTTTCCATGGGCCTTTTGGCCCACTTAGATTACTAAACATTACATTTACCAACTACGGGCTTTGACTAACTATTATTGGAAGTAACCGATACTTTTTGTGTTTCTAACACTTTGAAGATCAATATCTTAAGTTTACTTAAAGCAAGGATCTCTCATCATTCATGGATCAAACTACTAATCTCAAGACATTATTTCTCATTCATTGTAATTAAATAGATCCAAGTTATATCACTAAGTGTTGTTTAGAAAGTTTGGTGTAACTTGTGAATGGTGTAAATGTTTGGTACCTAGTAGAGGGCAAACACATTGATATATTGTGCTCCATATTATTGGAACATGATACCTAGGTTATTATCATTAGAAGATGTAAGTATGTATGGGGCATGGTTCTTCTTTGTAGAACCTGGTGTTTAGCTTAGCACCAGATAAATGGGCAAGCAACATTGTGAGGCTTCTCTGCCACTTGAAGGATTTTTGGTGACTGTTAGAAATTATATTTGAGTTGATAAGACAAAACATTAATGAAACAAGATGGAAACAAGAAGGACCAAAGTTGTCATTGCAAAATTCTACAAGATGTAGGAGATAATGAAGATTTGGTCAACATAAAGATAAAGATAAAAGATATCAAGATAAACATTAGATGATTTACTTATTTAATATCTTTTATTAGTTTCCATGTAAACCCTAACCTCCTTATGTTATAAAAGGAGGTTCAGGCAAATAGTTTTCTGCGTGCCAAAAAGTGTGTGTGTGCACCAAAGGTGTAAAACGTGTGTATGTGGGTTTACACGTCCCACAGAAAGATATAGATGCTAGTATAAAGTGTTGGTGTAGCCTCAAGGTAATCAAGGTTTTCCTTGATCCCTGTTATAGTTTATTGATGTAACCGTTCTAGAGTTGATCGTCTAGAATTGGGGCTTGATGGAAACGTATGGTAATAAAACCTTGTTGAATATCTTTGTTCTTATTCCGCTTTGTTTTTATAACTTATGAACATTGATATTATCCTAGATAAGGTCTAAACAACCTGAGCTTAAACGATTCTCAACATGTGGTATCAGAGCCATGTGGCTCTCGATCTAGGATCTACAAGGTGTTTGGAAGAAACCTTAAAAACCCTAATTTTTCAAGAATTCGTTTTGTGGTTAAAAAGTTTTCTAGGGTTTTAGAGTTTAATTGATATAATGATGTTTATGATCGTCCTCTCTACCTTAATTGGTATGCAATACGATCTTCAATCATTGTTACTATTAAAGGGTTTTTCTTCGCATCGAATTCGGTTTTCTTTTTGATAATTCATTCAATTCGGTGAAACAGGGGTTTTTCACAAAAACCCTAATTCGATAAACCTTAATTCGATTAAAGAGTTTTGTATTGTTGCTGCTTGGATTTTTGAAGATCTTTAATTGATATATGTTGTTACTGATGGTTCCTGCTGCGTGATTAAAGATGGTTCTGATTTGTGACGAATTAGTGACACATGGAAGCAGCAAATATACGTGTGTATACATGGAAGCAGCAGGGTTTGAACCATGATTTAAGGATTTAAACATCAGTGTATTTGATGGTAATGAAGTAGTAGCAAGAAGATAATATAACAGCATGTATGTTCTTATAAGGGTTTGTTGATGTACATCTGATCTTTATGTTGACTGTATATGTGACGTGGTTGGATAAAAGAGAAGACATGATTGTTTAAACCCTAATTCGTATGAGTGAAGACTAATTTGTATTTAGGGTTTCAACGTAAAGGAATAAGGTATTTAACAATAACAACAGCAGCAACAGAACATCATAGAGTCAATGTATTGATTCTGATGTAAGTGCGCAAAAAGGGTGCACAAAAAGGGTGATCGTTGTTTATGGATTTGTGTTGATCTAAACAAAGATGGTAATGATCATATTTTATATTGGTGATAGATACACATGGGTCCAAGTTTACATGTTTATGCTGCCAAGCTGTTTAAAGTACAGTGCCGAGAGAAAAGTGCATGGGAGTTGACTATTGTATGTTGATACTACTGCTGTTTGAATGATATTTATGCTGCTGCTAACATAGAACATTAGTACTGTCATGCATATAAGTACTACTCAAAGTTAGTGCTGTTCAAAGCATATATTACTATGTTAATACTGTTCGAGTTGATTAATGCTGCTAATGTCGTCCGAGAGAAGTAGTTTGTACTGTTAGTGGTATCCGATAAGCAGTTAATACTGTTGGTCATATTCGATATCGGATAGAGAATAATTTTGAGAAGTCAAACAGCACACACAGAATGTTTGGATCTTGGATTAAAATAGATGCTTCGTTTAAGGGGAAGCTAACATAAGGTATTTTGGTTCTTAACTGAATGTTTAATGGCTCGTATTTGGACAATTTGGATTAATTGGTTCCGGAGTTTATTTGGTATCTCTTATTTGAGATTGAAGTAAGTTTTACGAAGGAGTTTACTTATTTTATCTTGAAATCGGGGGGTGGTGCATGATTTCTATGCTAACTTCTTGAACATTTTCGGGTTATGATTGGGAATTGGTTTATTCTGTTTCCAAGCGGTCAAGGGGTGGTTGGTTGAGGACCTGGTTAAAACTATCAACTTAAGGAAGCCTTACGTTGTAGTGCTCAGTGTCACACGAAGATGTCGATGTGGATAAATTCAAGAGGTGATGTGTTTTTAGAGATTTGATCAGCACAAATTCTCTACACCGTTCTTCAATCTATAATAGTGCAAGCTTAAGTAACAAATTTGGGAGATTTTACTTCAGTATCAAGTTCGGTATATCAAGTGTACTTCATCAGTGATCATTACATAGAGCCTACAGAATTTGAAGATTCAAGAAATGGTTAACATATGGGTTTCAGGGGAAGCTTATTGTTAAAATGTTTAACCATTTATATGCTACATTAAGGTGAAGGTTTTTACTACTGCTAGCCTTTGTTACTACTGCTAGTGTAAGTTTCTACTGCTCAAGTTCATTTTTCTTATGGTGCGTAATGGTGGGCAATTTGAGTTGTTGGAAGGCTGAATTAGAAGTGTGATAGTGGTTCATAGTTGTGAAGATCAAAGTTGCATACTTTAGTTCTACTATTTGATATGTCAAAAGGGGAAGAAGATTTGATGATTTAACTTGTAAGTCTTGGTCTGCTTAAGGGGAAGTTTTCATTCGTATATTAACTTCAGGGGAAGTTCATGCTTATTTGGTTTTGTCATTATCAACTAGGGGAAGATTGTTGGGAATTATATTTGAGTTGATAAGACAAAACATGAATGAAACAAGATGGAAACAAGAAGGACCAAAGTTGTCATTGCAAGATTCTACAAGATGTAGGAGATAATGAAGATTTGGTCAACATAAAGATAAAGATAAAAGATATCAAGATAAACATTAGATGATTTACTTATTTATTTTTTATAGTTTCACATGTAAACCCTTACCTCTATATGCTATAA
Source organism: Tanacetum coccineum (assembly GCA_026074375.1). Taxonomy (NCBI): domain Eukaryota; kingdom Viridiplantae; phylum Streptophyta; class Magnoliopsida; order Asterales; family Asteraceae; genus Tanacetum; species Tanacetum coccineum. Next base: position 16,228 of record BQNB010080427.1, read on the forward strand.
AAGGAGGTTCAGGCAAATAGTTTTCTGCGTGCCAAAAAGTGTGTGTGTGCACCAAAGGTGTAAAACGTGTGTATGTGGGTTTACACGTCCCACAGAAAGATGTAGATGCTAGCATGTGTGGTGTAGCCCCAAGATCATTAGTTTGATCCTGTTGATGTAACCGTCTTACCATTGATCAGGTAAGATTGGGGCTTGTAGTAGTCATTATAGTTAGAGATGATGATGAAAAACCTTGTATTAATAACAATGATTCAATGTTTGAATATTCCGCCTTTGTTATTAATTTATCCTAGATAAGGTCTAAACAACCTGAGCTTAAACGATTCTCAACAGTGACTAGTGTATTCAAACTCTCGAGTAGGTGACTCGGGGAGTGGAGTAGGGCAAGGTAGGTGACCTTGTAGCCGAACCACTATAAATACTTTGTCACATATCCTTTAATATTTAATCCTCGTTTCTTATCACATTTTAGTACTCATATAAATTAATTCGTCGGTCTTGGATTTGAAAATAAGGAAATTAAAAAGGAGGGAAATTTAATTGGTAAAACTATTCAACCCCCCCTTCTAGTTTTCCACAGAAGCTTTCGTATCATTGTGGTTTAGTAAATAAGAGGTTTCATATCAAATACTTGGTTTTGGTTCCGTACTTCCAGCTACGTATCACAGGTTTCGTAAGTAAGGTTTCGTAACACAATTTCTTAACTAAGGGTTTTGTATTACAGTTTGAGGTTTTGTAAGACTTGGTTTAGTAACAAGAGGTTTTGTAACGTTGGTTTCATAATTGGAAGGTTTCGTATCTCATTGGAAAAGGTTTCGTAACACAGTTTTGGGGTTTCGTAAACTGTTTCAGAGATTTCGTAACACGGTCACTGGGTTTGTAATACAGTTTCAAAGGTTTCGTAACACAGTTGGTGGGTTTCGTAACACAGTTGGTGGGTTTCGTAACACTGCTTCACAGGTTTTATATCTCATACTTTCGGTTTCATAACATAGTTTAAGAGGTTTCGTATCTTCTAATTTTAGATAACTAAGCTTTCGTAACAAGGCTTAAGTGTTACTTAGACTTTCGTAACAAATCATGACTTAGTTTCTTCAAGGTTACTTCATTGTAATAGAAGACAAGGTTGTAATTGCTCGTTAACTTCACGATTACAAGACTTTATCTCCAAAACGATCCAAGTTTGCATTGTAAACATTTGATACAACATGTCTACTTCAAATCAACAAACTCTAGCAGATTCAGGAGCTAATGAAAGACCTCTAATGCTTGAGAGAGGAAATTATATTCCATGGGAAAGTAGATTCAGAAGGTTTTTGGATAATAAACTTGAAGAAGAGGAACAAACATGGAAGTCAATTCAAAATGGACCTTATGTGAGGCCAATGATTCCTAATCCAGATGATACTACGAAAGAAATACTTGAACCATTATCCAAAATGACTAAGGGTAACAAGAAGCAATGCATTGCTGATGTGAAAGTCATGAATTATCTTCTTCAAGTAATACAAATGATATATACAATTCAGTGGATGCATGTAAAAATGCTAAGGAAATCTAGGAATGAATTAAAAGGCTGATGTTTGGTTCTGATGTTACTAGTCATGTGAGACACTCACGTCTTATGGATGAGTTTGAAAAATTTGCAGCAAAAGAAGGAGAATCGTTAGGATCCGTGTATGAAAGATTGACAACGCTTGTGAATATTATGGATCATAATAATGTTCATCCTATTTCAGTGTCAATCAACACCAAGTTTCTCAATTGCTTACAACCCGAATTGAGCAAATATGTCACCATGGTTCGTCATAATCAAACTGGAGATACAGTTTCATATGATGTGTTGTATGATTCTTTAGTACAATTCAAACCACATGTTCTAGCATCCAAAGCAAGGAAAGCTGCCTAGAATCATGATCCATTAGCCCTTCTTGCTCAATCACATGCTTCTTCATCACAATCTCATGCAAATTCTTCTTATTCAACACAACCATACTATGTCACACATCCTTCATCAATTGTTGACTATGAAGATGAATATCAAGGGGAGTTACAAGGGGATTCTCAAGAGGACAAGCTTACAACTGCCATGATGCTATTAGCTCGAGCAATCACTTAAAATTTCTCCACACCTACCAATAATCGTCTTCGTACTTCATCAAACACAAGGAATCAACCCTTTCTACATGGTATAGGAGCGAGTCTAATCCTCAGACCGAGGTGGCTATGTTGTGCAGCCTCCCTTACGCCACCTCGTCAAACCAACTCCTTAAATATTTGTTTTTATTTGTTTTATTTTTATTTTTATTTGTGTTGGAGATTTGTGCTTAGGTCACAAATCCACACGATTTTTATTTGTGTTGGTGATTTGTGCTAAGGTCACAAATCCGCACAACTGTGATTTGTATCGGTGATTTGTGCTAAGGTCACAAATCCACACGATTGCTAGGATAATTTGGGTTATCCTTTATGTTCCGGGATACTTTGGGTTATCCCGTATGGTTCGAGATACTTTGGGTTATCTCGTATAAAAAAGGTTTTCCGGTTTGTGAATTTTAGGTTTGAAGATTTGTCTCTGCATGTTGGCTGATTTCTTCAACAACTATTGTTCGTGTGTGACGCTTTGATTTTGTTGTTATTTGAATATCAATCCGAGCTTTTATCAACAAGTTATGCTTTTATTCCATTAATGTTTTGTTTTTTTCTTTTCTAGCTTACTAATCCAGTCCGAGCTTTCGTAATTTTGCCGCTCGGACTGCGAGGGAGTATTAGCCCATATGTTTAGTGATTTGATTTAATTAATTATGATTTGATTATCATTGACATTAAATATGTCTAGTTGTACATGTATTGGATGGGCCTTATCCCATTGTATGAACATCTATATATATTGTATGCATTGATGAAATAAGATGAGAAACATTCACCTTTCTACAATGGTGGAAATGGTAAAAAGAATGCAAGGAGACAAAGCAGGAATCAAGCGTTTAATGCAGGAAATGAAAATGATGACAGCAATCAGATTGTTCAACGTGTTCCACGAACTGAGTTAATTCTGAGAAAGGCAAATGTTTAGTGTTATAACTGCAATGAAAAAGGCCACTATGCTCGTGATTGTAAGAAACCAAGAGTTCATGATGCAAAGTATTTTAGAGAACAAATGTTGTTAGCTATGAAAGATGAAACCGAAAGCAACCTCAACAACAAAGAAAATGACTTCATGCTTGACACTTCGTATGGAAAAGAAACAATGGAAGAGATAACTGCTGTAGTCATGTTGATGGCTCGAATTCAACCAGCTGATGGTAATGCTGAGACTGTGCCATCATATGATGCAAAGGCTGTCAGTGAGGTAAATGTTTTATCCAATGACCATGGACAAGTGAGTCATGTGAAACGTAAAACTATTATTTAAACATCTGATGATGATCAAATTGATTATAATATCATATTTGATGATCCTTATGTGGAAAATAATAGTGGCACATCTGACCATGATTCAAATGATCATGATAAATATCATGAAATTAAAATTCTAGCATATAATGTTCAAAAGGAAGCTGAAAATCAAAAACGATTAAACAATGAGCTTAAAAAGCAAAAAAAGTGTTGCTACAAAAGGAGCTTGAAAAGTGTAAGGATCGGGTCAAAATGTTTAAGTAAAAAACAATTCAATGTTCAAAATATAAAGAAACATGTGAAGAGTTAGAACATGAATTACGGGATGATAAGAACACCATTGAGAGAATTTTAAAAGAAAAAATAACATTCAAAGTGATTTTTTCAAAATTTAAAATGAAAAGATAATAATTCAACATGAAACTCAGTTAGCTAAAAAGGCTTTTAAAGAACGAGAAAATCGGTATCTTGAAGATATTTGTGATCTCGAAGAAAAACTGAGTTCTCATGATCGAATTGTTTATAAAATGGGCCAATCGATTCAAACAATTTACATGCTTGGAAAGACACCAAATAAAGTTTATGATACTTTTCTTAAAGCTGGGTTGGGTTACGAGAATCCTGAATGTCTCAAGAAGGCCATTGCAGCACAACCAAACATGTATGATGGTGAAAAGCTTCATAGTGCTAAATTAATAATTGATTCACCTGATTCAAAGGAAACTTTAGAAGATGCGGAAGAAAGTCGATTGAAAATGAGAAACAAAATGGTTCAAATTAACTATGCAAAATTAAATCTGACTCTCTGTGATAATAAAACGTAAGATAACATGTCCTATTTGTGTTATTTGTGCTTAATCGTTGATATTAATTGATTGAAATAGGTTTCGTTTATATCTAGGGTTACGTAAATTATGCAAAAGTGAATATATAGTGAAATTGATTGTGCCAAAATGTTAATATTTGTCTATGTGACATGATTGGGATTTGATTGATCATTGAAAATATCATTTTGGATTAAAAATCATTTGGTTTGTAACGATGATAGGTTTCGTAACTTTGAAAAATTGCTTTTGGACATAAACACAAGCTTAAACTGTTAATAAGATAATAAATAAGCTGAAAAACAAGTAAAAAACATTCAGGATTGATACTCGTCCGAACACACTATATATATAATATAATATATAAGTATATAAGGATTATATCAAATAATAGTATAGTAAGTATTTTCCGTCAGATTTAAGAAACAAACTTTTGACCAAAGTTGTCTCAAAAACCTTCCGGGTTGTTTTCCCTCGACGAAGCGTGAATTGAGAATCGGTTAAGTCCGTGATCGCGCGTTTTGTATGGTTTTAAAGATTTTTGAATGGGTTTCTATAAATACTAATAAAAATGAATAAAACATGTAAAGCACGTAAACATATAGAACAATTAGAAATTAAAACACGAGAACGTAAAAACGTAAACGGAAATTAAAGTAACGCGACATTTAAGCAACTATGACAAATTTAAGCCCTACGAATGCAAATTTATTTTTCTAAAATCCTAAATGACAAAAGAAAATTTTCAGAAAAAGAATTATATTTTTTTGATTTTTATTTTATTTATTATGACATTAAATATTTTTTAATTAGAAAATTAATTAAAATATAAACTATCCCTAACAAATTTTGGAAAAATTATGAAAAATAGTAATAACTAAAAGGAAATCTAAGAAAAAAAGTTAAACTGGAAAATGGGCCCTTTAAAGAAAAGCGAGCAAACTATTGCACTTTAAGCTCGTATAAACCTTTATCTAAAAACTCCTTTATCAATTAAAAGTTGCACAACATAAATATTGAAAAAGACCTTAAGGGCGGATGGTTTTGTGTGTGTTGTGTTTAGGTGCATGTGTGGTAAGGGGAAGTTCATGGGATTCGAACCCATGGCTTTTCCTTTTTTGCAATTTTTTTGATTTTTCAAAAACTTTTTTATAACAAACTTTTATTACTCAGCTGATAAATGAACAACTTTAGTGAAAGCACTTTTTTCTAAATTAAAAAATCAGGATATTAAAGAGCTAAACATTTAAGGACAGAACAGAAATAACTTGAAATATTTTTGGCTTTTTTTCAAAACTTAAACAAACACATAAACTTGAATAAGCTCAACTATGAACAACATAAGCTGCTAACACCTTAACTCTAACCTAATAATCAAGATTTAACTAATTTTGAGCAAAAACTAATAGCCATAAGCTGAAAAACAGATTTAAGCACTTAAGTCTAAACTAGCTACCAAACAGTCCTTAAGGGTAACTTTGAGCTTAATTTTAGCTAAACTACTGGAACCTTATGGATATAATAACCTTAAACTTTACCTTAAAGTCTGACCTCCAAACTATATAAAACATCTTTTGAAAGCTAATTTGAAAATCAAATGAACAAGGAAAAAGCTAATTGAAAATGACTTTCTGACTCAGTGCAAGCTGAGTATTTATTTTGGTTTGAAAAGACAAAACATAAAATTCAGTATTAAAAACAGATAAGCTAAAGGACTAAAAATCTCAAAATAATCTCAAAACTTAAAAGACTACTACCTAATCTAGTTATGCACTAAATTTCATAAGCTAAAGCACACTTTAACCTATCTGAATTTGAATAAGAAAATAGGTATTTAAACTGAATTCTAAGGCATGACTTAACTAAAATTTGCACTCTGATGCACTTTGCACATTCAGGAGCTAAATCCTAAAAGAGAAATTTTAATTCTAACACTACTACTTCTACTGCATAATAAACTGTTTTATTTAAACATTAACTCAAACTCAAATGCAAACACATCAAAGCTTGACAGATGCTAAATTTTAGAAAAGATGGAAACAGTTAAGGTGGAATTTGGTTAAACTAAGCCATAAAATGAACTTCAACTGATTCCTAATTGACTTTCCTTATAAGAGTTGATTTTTGATAAACCTAAAAAGATTTGATAGCTATGGTGACTATGACAGGAATTTTCTAGGGCTTAAACCAAACACTCCTTTAAGAGCAGTTTTGACAAATTAAGCTTTTAAAACAAAATTTCAAATCATAAACTCTTAATACCAGACTTTAAATAGCTTATACACAACCTAGTAAGCAAATCTAATCCATCATTTAAGCCTAAACATTACTTTAACAGATTATGCAACTATTAATGGAATTTTAGCATATTTTAAGCATAAGCATGAAAACTAAGATCTAATCTAAAACTATCAAAAACAGATTTATCAAGCACTTAGAAAAGTAATATTAAACACATTAAAGCAGAAATAAGCACTTCTATAAGCTGAAATAAGCAAATGCTAAGAATGACTTGGAATTTTAAGTGAAAGCTTACAAGTGGTCCAAAGAACTTGATGTAGACCTAAACACTAATCCTAACACACCTTATCCTTGCTTCTGAATCTGTCCTTCAAAATCCAAACAATACCAAGCTATGCAACTATTGATCCGAATTCCAATTCAACCCATAAGTTTCCAATAACCAAAAGAACTTTAATCTTCAAGCAACAAAGCTCAAAAAAACTTTAACAAATCTCAATGAAGGTAATGAGACAGAAATTAGGGAATGGAACAGTGAATTGAAATGTGTGAATGAAACAGTAACAATGGATAGGACAATTATTTTTGGAATTTTTATTTATTGAATGAAATTGAAGGACGTACAATACTGTAAGGAAATTACAAGGTAATTTAAATGGGCTGAATAGTAAAATTAACATGAAAATAAATTGGTAAACTAATTTTAATGCATAAATTGGGGACGAACTTCTAACTAACTATCTATCACTATTTATAGGACTGTAATGAGATTTTGCTTTTTGTTCTTATCATTTTGTTTTCGGGTTGTTATCTATATATGAAAAGTATTTTAAGTAACTTAACTACACACACTCGAGTCAATAATTTCAAGATCATAAACTTATTATTTTGAGCTTAAGGCTCGTATAAGTTCATAAGCTTGAATGAACGAATGAACCATTTGAAGTTTATGGTTTTCTCAACATTAAGTAAGCCAATAAGTCGTTAAAATTTTTGTTAATGCTAACACCACCTAAAAAGTATTCTTAATGTATTTTATGAGATTTGATAATAGAAACCTTTAAGAAAAAATAATTAAATTATGAGATTTGCTCCATCCACAAAATATTTACAAACAAACATCCACAAAGAGGTGTTGTTTATTTTTTATTGGCTTAATTCAAAAAAAAGAAAGAGAAAATATATCAAAATAAACCAATCACACATTAACAACACCTCTTTGTGGATGTTTGTTTGTAAATATTTTGTGGATGTAGCAAATCTCAGAGATTATTATAACATTTCTTATGTTGTTATCATTTCTCTTATTTCAACATGATATAAACTGCTTGAAATCTTAGTAACTACATCCAAACTATATTACCTTAAAAATCAATCACAACTCATCAAGTCATCATCTTCATATAATTTAGTTTTTAATTTAATTAATTTTATGGTTGGTATTAGATTACAACCAAAAGGGACAACTAAGAAAAGGTTTCCTGCTATATGTTTGACCTCGTCTTGTTTGTTTGATTTACGATTAATTAACTAGTATATAATTTTAGATGTATATATTACTTAGTCCTCTCCATGCATAATGTTACTTGGATATTATGTTAATTTCAATGTTTTCTGCCTATAATTAAGAGTCAATAGTATTATATTATTCAAATTTGTCCAAAGACCAAATCAATGATCCAGTTTTCTTTGCCTTGTTACCTTTGAAGTTATTTGATCAATGGATCGGTTCCTAAACCGGTTTTTTTTCCAGCTTTACTTTGCGCGGGTACCATGCAAGTAATAAATAAAACAAGAAGCTAATGCCGTTATATCTGGTTTTGAAGTTATTTGATCAATGGATCGGTTCCTAAACCGGTTTTTTTTCCAGCTTTACTTTGCACGGGTACCATGCAAGTAATAAATAAAACAAGAAGCTAATGTCGTTATATCTGGTTAAGAAAGTGTTTTGTTTCAATAGTTAAGTCCCGATCAAAACAAATACGTACAATATGTGGTTTATATAAACCGCAGTGGGTGGCTGTGAGGCTAAACGTAATGGAACGACCTTTTGCGGTCGGTCGTCCCATGTGGCAATAAAAGGGACCTGGTCACCCCACTACGCCGACCGAAGCAAGACCTGGTCACCCCCAACCTTTGCAAAGTTAGGGTCTTCTGCACCACCTTACAATTGGAGGAAGATTTCGTATTAAAAAAATTAACTCTTTCTTTTATATTTTTATTTAAAAAATAATAAACAATCCCCCATTCACTATAAAATCTCAATTTTTATACCATTTTTAATCACAAAACACATACATTTTATACACTTTCATTATCTTTTTTAAATGGCTTGTTCGATACCACATAGCGACGATGAAATCCAAGCTTTGGTTCAAAAACAAATTGACGAAGATATGGTAGAAGATCTTAGAAAAGCATACGAGAAATGTAATCACATTCCACAAAAGAGCCGTGCTTTGATCGACACTTTCTTAAAAGAAGGTTATGATAAAGATTACGAGCTAAATCTTTCTATGTTAGAAAAATAAATGAATGCTAAGTTAGCTTGGATACATGAAAAATACAACCACCGCTTAGAAACCCATATAGGTGGTTCGTCATCACAGACACATGAGATTAGTGATGTATACCTTACTGCGGAAGAGTTACATCAACTACATCTAGATGAAGAAGCCTTAATAGAAACACTAGAAGAACTGTTGGGAATTAAAGAGCTTCTACAAGATATGCTGCTGAAGAACTTAGTACCGTTAGTTATAGTTAGTACCGCTAGTACAATGTT
>BQNB010080428.1:2031-12520 GCA_026074375.1 Tanacetum coccineum
GAAGAACAGTTTATAATGACAGCAAAACAACTTGAAATAATCAATTATATTTGGTAAAAATAATGAATGTTGGGTCCTTTTAAGAGTAAGAAAGGCTGTTAATGAAAGAACATTGGTTTGGAGATTTTTATTGTTTCACTGAATTTAGTAAACTTTCAAGTTTTGTGTTAATTTGCCCCATCAAACTTGTTTTACCGGAACCAGCTATATTTTTGTTTCACTTAACGACCGTTTCAACGTTAGGCTTTTTAGTCAATGAACGTTTGCAACGTTAGTCCTTTATACTAACGGTTCTTTATTATTTATTTTTTTAATTATTTTTTAAATTTATACACGTTTTTATATACACATTTTATACAAATATTTTTATACAAGCATTTTTATACACACGTTTTATACACACATTTTTATACACACGTTTTTATACACACATTTTTATACACGTTTTTATACAAATATTTATAAACACATATTCTTATACACATATTTTTATACACATATTTTTACACACGTTTTTATACACATTTTTATACACATATTTTTAGACATATTTTTATACACGTTTTTATACACATTTTATATACGTTTTTTATAAACACATTTTTATACACACATTTTATACATACATTTTTTACACGCATTTTTATACACATATTTTTATACACATATTTTTAAACACATATTTTTATACACATTTTTATACATATTTTTATACACATATTTTTACACACGTTTTTATACACATTTTTATACACATATTTTTATACACGTTTTCATACACATTTTTATACACGTTATTATACACACATTTTTATACATATTTTTATACACATTTTTATACACATATTTTTATACACATTTTTATACAAGTTTTTATACACTTATTTTATGCACATTTTTATACACATTTTTGTACACATTTTTATACACGTTTTTATACACGTGTATAATAGTATGTGTAAAAATATTTGTATAAAAATGTGTATAAAAATGTGTGTATAAAAATATGTGCAAATGTGTGTATAAAATCGTGTATACAAATGTATATAAAAACGTGTATAAAAAGTGTATAAAAACGTGAGTATAAAAACATGTGTATAAAAACGTGTGTATAAAAAAGTTCATGTACCAAAACGGAACATTAGAAAAAAGTTCACGTACCAAAACGGAACATTAGAGAAAGTATTAAACATGCCACGTAGGCTTTTTTCCGGTTTTATAACTTTTTTCCCAGTTGCCAGTCAAGGTTGGTGCAAATTAACACAAAACTTGAAAGTTCGTTACATTAAGTGGAACAAAAGAAGTTCACGTACCAAAACGGAACATTTGAGAAAGTACATTGCTATTGTACGGTTAAAACCCTTATCTAAATAAAGTAAAATCCTAATACATCAATATACATAAATTTTAGTGGCGTCAGGATATACATGGCAATTTTTATTGCAGCATTTGTAGGAAAATGACTTGATAACACTTTATATACTGATGACAAATAGTTGGTATACTTTTCTGAAATTAAAGACCCTTTTCTATCTTAGTCTTTTTCTAGAGCTTATTATTGAACTTTTTATCATCATTGTGTGAACCAGTTAGCTAGTTATCTTGAGCTTTATCATGTTAACAACAAAAAGTAAAGTACAATTTTTATACCATAAAGTGAAGAAATGCTACTAAGATTGAACTTTTCTTTATTTTTTAAGTCGAATATATTAAACCTGTAAAATAATCATGCCCAAATTAATAATCGGGATAGCCGAGAATGAAAGGTTGCAAAAGAATCATAGATGCCGTATCAAAATTTGCGCTCGTTCACTATGATCCCATAACATATGTCCACATGGCAAAAATCACGTTTACATACACATCAGGTAACTATCTGCCTATTATCATATAATTGCTTCTGAACCAAATGGGACACATATAAGGTGGCAAGTATGCCCCATATACTTAATAAAAGGTCGATTTCAGGTATGTTAATTTATAACGGGTCGTTAAAGAAACAAATCAAAAAATGAACCAAACTATTTTAAATTCCGCAACCTCCTAAATCACTTTATGTAACATTTAGTTAAGTAATCAAAATTTAGTCAAAAAGATTGACCAAGCCAATTACAAATTCTTTTATATGTTTGATTAGCCGCAAATATATGCCTAATGTACTTCATTTTGAAGGGTTGACCATAAACAAATACTACTTCATTTTAGATCTATACAAAGAAGATTGATTGCATAGCATCAATGTTATGAACTATTGTGCTCTAAGTTCTTCTACGCCAACTGAACAACTTGTATTTTTAAAGCCTTGTAACAGAATTAACTATAGTTAAAACCTTGGCTTATGATTTATGAACTTCTCTGGCATAACAAATACAAAAGGCTTACACATGGAAACAATTTCATCCAGTTTGAATGATTGTATGATAAATTCCATTTGTTTGAATAATCTGACTAAAATAAACTTTATTTTGTTAACAATTTTGACATTAGTTCTCCATCGAACCTTTAGTCAGATAACCCAACTTTTTAATAAGCAAAGGATAATTAAAATCACTAAAATTATATGCAAATTCGAAATCAATACCTATAAAAGTACCTGGTGTTTTCGGATAAGAAGTGTGCTACAGATCTGTGTGTTCTCCAGGAAGAAGACGAGATGAGATGGGGAGGTGGAACGGCAGCAGACCAGCATCTGTAGAGATGGGGGTTAGGGTTCAGAGGTAGATGGTGTGAAGGTGGGAATGGTTTCATTTGGTGGCTTAATGATGGCGATGGTGTTGGAGGTAGTTTGGTGGCAGAAGTGATTATGGAGAAGGGGGTTAGGGTTTGGTTATGTTGAGTGGGAATGAAATTTTGAGGTGAAAATTCAACTTTTCAAGTCCCGCCATTCAGAGATGATAGACCGGTGGTTTATTAGAAAACGGTCTTTTTGGGTCAAAGAGATCAAGACGTGTTTTAAAATTATCAACATAGCTCTTTTCTATAGACCGGTCTTCAACATATAATCCGGTCTAGATATATTTTACTAATAGAGACCGGTTTAAATTATTAAAACCGGCCTTAATCTTATTTTTCTGGTTGGAGAAGTTTATCGAGACCTGTTTTATTATAAAAGGGTCTTCATGTAGAGGTCTCTATTCTTGTTTGTGTAGTAGTGGAAACATCTATTATTCGTGGCTTGATATATTGGCTTAGTTTTCTAAAATTTGAAATCTTGTAAGTAGACATATAAGATGGCTAAATTTTTAATTATTTAATATTTATCGGCAAATTTAAGACTTTGCATAATCTGGAATCTCTAAAGATAATGAAAAATAAAAACATGAGGCCAAATTTGCATATATATATGAGGTCACGGAAAATCTGAGGCTTTTAAAAATTGAGGGCCTAAAGCTCTAACTTTGATTGCTGAACTCTAAAGTCACTCTAAAGTCACCACTCACCACTATCAGCAACCCATCTAGCAAGTTCTTGCGAGTTGATATATAAGGAGCTCTTTCAGAAAAGTAGATCACCACATATGCAGATTGTGTCATCTTACAGCCTGTCTCAATTCATTAAATTATTATTTTCAACGCATTCACACATCGAGTCCATTAAATTGACGTGCATTAAAAATGTGGTATGGTGTCTTGGTGTAAATTGATATGCACTTTAGTAAACTAATCGATCAAAACCTCTATGATATATACGTAGTACAGCTAAAAAAATGATGATTGAATACGTACAAAACAGTTTGTTGTATTTTTTTCAATCGAACACTTATTTGGGAAATGGTATATATTTCTCACATAACTATGAAAATTGTTAAAATGATATATAACAACCAAAAATATTGAACAACCCATCCAACCTCCCCACGGTGATTTTATCTTTTATTATAACAATATATACAGCAGATGAGTCCTCAACACGAGTGATTATCAATACAGATTACAAAGAAAAACATAGATAGTCCCCAAAGTGGATGCTATCTTAAACCAATACAAAACTCACACTTAGAAACTTTAGAAATCAAAACCCAAACAATCTTGATCAAGATGATCAGATGAAAACTAAACCAAACCCTAAAACTTTGATGTAAACTTTGAGAGAAAGTTGAAGTATAGAGAGAGAAAACATATCATCTGAATGAGAAACCCTAGCACCACTTTTTGCTTATATAGCCAACATTTCCAAAGAAGCCCTTGCACTCTCAAACTTAACAAACTTAGACAAAAGTTAGGATAAACAAAATAAATTACATATTATACCCTTCAACTATCATAAGCTTGCTAGAGAGATATAACTTTTAACACCCCCCCCCCTCAAGCTTATGACCTAAGAAGGTTTACCATTCCAAACTTTTTTGTCAAATAACCATGCTAAAATGACCCAAGAGCCTTTGTCAATATGTGAGCTACATTTTCTTTAGATTCCACCTTCACAGTTTTAATCAAACCTAAAGAAACCTTTTCTCTAACTAAGTGCACATCTATATCAAAATGCTTTGTCTTTTCATGCATAACTAAATTTGCAGCTATTTGTATTGTATATTTATTATCACAATACAAATCAGCTGGTATCAAGTTATCAACATTTAAATCCCTCATTATCTTAACAATCCACATTACTTCACAAGTTGCAGCTGTCATTGGTCTATACTCAGCTTCAGCTAAGGATTTAGATAAGGTAGCTTGCTTATTGCTTTTCCAAGAAACTAAACAACCATTTACAAAAACACAATATCCAAAAACAGACCTTTTAGTAACTGGGCACTTAGCCCAATCAGAATCAGAGAGGGTTGAGATATTAAACCCATTTTGTCGTTTTAAAAATTGAATACCATACCCAAGTGCAAGCTTTAAGTACTTCAAGAGTCTTAAAGAAATATCAAAATGAGATTTTAAGGGAGCATGCATATGCTGACTCAGACAGTGAACAACATATGAAATATCAGGTCTAGTTAAGGTCAGATATATCAATGTACCAACCAATCTTTGGCAATTTGTGATATTTACTAAAAATTTATCATTTTTAGACTCTTTATGAGCAAGAACAATGTTTTCTAGTAATGGAGTCAAAACATGCCTACTAGCCAATAATCCAAACTCAAGACAATATTTTCTTTGAGATAAACATAAACCATTTCTAGTTTTTAAAACTTCAATATCCAAAAATACTTTAACTCCCCCAAGTACTTAATTTTAAACTTATTGCTCAAAAATTGTTTGAATTTGACAAATTCACTCTCACGAGTGCCTGTGATGACACTATCATTAACATACACTTGTAAAAACAATAAAAACTTCTCATTATTTTTAGAAAACAAAGAATGATCATTTTTAGACTGTTCAAAACTATTTTCTTTAAGATTCGTAGACAGCTTGTGATTCCATTGTCTAGGGGCTTGTTTCAACCCATATGAAGACTCTTTTAGTCTACACACTTTCTTATCAGAGGGATTGAAGAAACCATGTGGATGTAACATGTATACTTCCTCATTCAACTCACCATACAAAAAAGCATTATTAACATCCATCTGAAAAATATTATAATATTTTTGAACTACAAGACTTAAAAGGCATCTAACAGTTTCCATTTTTACCACAAGACTAAAGGTTTTTTCATAATCAGTTCCTTCTTTTTGACCAAAACGTTTAGCCATAAGCCTTGCTTTGAATCTATCAATCTCACATCAGACTTATACTTGATTATAAATACCCACTTACTTCCTATAGGTTTCCTACCAGCAGGAAGATCAGTTAAGCACCAAGTATCATTTTCATATAAATCATGCATCTCATCATTCATAGTATTAATCCAATTAGGATCCTTAGAGGCTTCTTCAAAAGAAGAAGGCTTAGAGGATTTGTTAAGATTAGGCACAAAACAACAATTTTTGGCACTTAGAAATGTATGATTAGCATATCTATTAAGTCCATATCTCACATTATTGTCTAACACATATTCATTCAGTTTGACACGCAACTTATAAGATCTACTAGACCTTCTCAATCCAGGACTTGCTTTCTCTGTTTGACTTTCAAAAAAAAATTTGGAAAATTGGAACCTGTTCACTTGTACCAACATTGCCCTTAGATTGTCTATTATCACCTATAGGAGTTGCATTGTTTATGTCATCATGTCCAGGTTGATGCACATTTAAGTCAGAACCTGAGTGGGGTCTCTATTCATCAGACTCTGGTAGACCTAAAATATCATCAAATTCTAGTTGATGAACACCACCATCTCTACCAGATGGTCCTTCCTAATCATCATAGGGACTTGAAGAAGGTTTAGCTTTTGGTTCAAACTTCATACACTCAAAAAAGTTTAAATTTGTTACATCAGACTCAGAAACATCTTGTTCAACCTTAAATTGAACACTCATTTATAAGGATATATTGTCTCATAAAACTTGACATCCCTTGAAAACAAAACACTTCTATTTTCAAGACTAAACAACTTATATGCTTTTTTACAATTAGCATAACCAATTAAGACACATTTTTTAGATTTTTCAGTTGACTTATCAAACCCTTTAACAATAGCAGCAAAACAAAAACAACCAAAACTTATAAGGTGAGAAAGGTTAGGTTCCTTATTATTGACTAAAGAGAAGGGAGATTTTCCATTTAAAATAGAGGAAGGAAACATGTTAATCAAATAAGTAGCAGTTAGAATACACTCAAACCAACAATAAAGAGGTATCCCCCCTGAAACATAAGACTTCTAGCTACATTAAGCAGATGCATGTGTTTCCTTTCAGCAATGCCATTCTATTGAGGTGTATAAGCACAAGTTTTTTGATGAATGATTCCCATTATTTTAACAAAATCATTCATGTTATGATTACAAAACTCAGTTCTATTATCAGACCTTATTACTTTAATTTTTTTATTAAACTCTATAAAAACCGGATTGTAGTAGCTAACAAACATTCAAAAACTTCATCTTTGATTTTTAGCAAATACACCCAAACAGACCTGCTGAAATCATCAACAATAGTCAAAAAATACCTGAACCCCTCCTTGCTAACCACTTTATAAGGTCCCCATACATCAGGATGTATAAGTTATCCAAAAACAGTTGATTTATTTTCACGTAAAGGAAAGGAATCCCTTGTCTGTTTAGCCTTATGGCAGACTTCACAAGGACCCCCGTGGTCAATATTAGTCAAGTTTAAAGATCCTTTTAAAAGTTTTAAAACATGATTAGAAGGGTAACCCAGTCTACAATGCCAAACTTCCTTAGAAACATGACAAGCAAAAAACTTACTATTACTACTAACATCAGACTTATTATACTCTTTATCAAACAATTACAAACCACCAAATTCACAACCAGTCCTCAGAACTCTCCCCTTTCTCAAATCATGAGTATAACATATAGTCTCATCAAAATCAACACTTAATTTTCTATCCATAATAAATTTACAAATGGACAACAAACTAACAGTGTATTCAGGAACCACAAGAACATTGAACAATATAACATCATTATTAAGTCTTATGTTCTCCACATGAGTAATTTTAACAAGAGTTCCATTTGGGTGACCAACAATTATTTTTAAATCAGACACATCAACCAAGTCAATCATATCCTTAGTACTATTAGTCATATGTTGATTATCCCCTGAGTTAATTATCCATTCCAGATGGTAATTGACTCCATTTATAATGGCATTAGCACAAAAAAACCTATAAAAGTGTTGATTAAAAGACACATTATAGTTAAAAAAAGGAACAACTGGAAATACCTGCCATATTGGCTTGAGAAGTAGAACAACTTTTATCATTTAAAATACTCATCAGCTTCATAACTTGTTCATTAGTGAAAGGTACACTTCCAGATGCATTTGAATCATTGTTACCTAAATTTCCTTTTTAGAATCCACATTGTTACTCAAGTTATTATTGAAATTGCTTGTGGGTTTTAAATTTGGATTTCCTTTAAAACTAGGTGGATACCCAATGATTTCAAAACATCTGTCATTGGTATGCTCCTTTAAACCACAATTTTTACACAAAAGACTATCATAATTTCCTCTGTTCACATTATTACCATTGTGAGACCAGTTATTGTTTCTATTTATGTTATTATCATTTTTCCTAGACATAAAAGCAGATACTTGAGGTTTATAAGTCTTAACAGTGCTAGGAGGAATCTCTTTGTGGGATTCTTCCCTAGAAATTATCACAAAAGCATCTTTAACTTCAGGAAGGATTTCCCTAGTTAAGATGTTGCTCCTTATTGGTTGATAAATGTCATCATGGCACATGAGGAATTGCATTAACTTTAACAATTAACCATGATCAACTAACTCAATTCTCGCAGAACAAGTATAATTAGGCAGTTTAGTAAGAATGTCAAATTCTCTCCATAGAGAATTCAACTTATGATAATACTCAGAAACATGCAAACCACCTTGCTTAAAGCAATTAATCTTTTGTAACAAGTTAAACCTAATAGACCCATCAATTCTATCATAGGTTTCTTGTAATTCTTTCCACACACTCTCAGCATTGTCAAAGAAAACATGACCCAAATAAACATCTTGAGACAGAGAACTTAAAATTCAATTTAGCACAACAACATTACATCTGTGTTAGGAATACGAAAAAGTCTCGGTCACTTCCAATATATTGTTAAGTAGCTCGTAGTATAATATTTGGAAACTATCTAAGCTAATAAGAATACCCCTTATGTTGACCGGCCAATGTAAGCGTATAAATACCCTCTCCATGCCTTGGAGAGGGTGGTTGGTTCATTTTATGCATACACATTTTTTTCTCTCACTAAGTGTTCTAACCCACTCTTCCTCTCTCTAGAATTTCATCTCTTTTAGTCATAAGTGATTGTATGTTTGATATCCTACAATTTGTATCAGTCTCCATGGGGTAATATCATGAGTTTGTGTGCGTTTTTCTTCTTGTTTTAGCTCGTTCATACGCTCAAATTTAAAGCCCGGATTGTTGTGTTTAAAAGTGTTAAAATTTATGTTTTTAAGCAAGATCTAGGCCTAAGATAACTAGTTGTACAAGAAAAATCAAGGTAAAACGTTAAAAGGGTGTGTTTTCGATGATTTTTGTTTAAAAAGTACGTTTTTTGTTTGAAGCTAGGGAAATATCTCATCTGTTTGAAGATAGCGAAATATGCAGGGTTGAAGCTAGCGAAATATGTTTCATGCGAAATATGTATGCGAAATATGTTAGCATGCAATTTATGACATGTTGAGTTCAAGCGATTTATGTCATTTCTAGGAAACGAAACTCTGCTTAATTTTTCTTAGGTCAAGCGAAACATGCATGCGATTTATGTTAGCAAGCGATCTATGACAGGTTTTTAGTTCAAGCGAAATACGTAATTGTGTAAAACAAAACTCTGTCCAATTTTCATAAACCAAGCGAAACATTACATTGTCATATTCCTTGAGAAAAATTATAGTGACATATTCCTTGAGAAACATTACAGTGTCATATTTCTTGCGAAACATTACATACATCACAAAAAGATTCTATTTTCTACGGTTTGTCTTACTTTGTAAAATCTCCTGAAATACTTGGATTTCTCGGTTTTAGTAAAGATTTGTTGTGATAACCGGTAACTCTTCATGGATTAAGTATTATAAAATATTATGATTATATATATCGGAGTCTTATGATTTTTTCGGTTTTCTTGGGGAAAGCTGAAAAGTTGACTTCAGTTGACCTATTTTGCGTAAAAACGGTTAAAGTTTAACCGGGTTTTGGGAGAGTCATAGAAATCGTAAGAGAATCACTTTTAATTCGTCTTTCCACTTTGGAATGGTTATGTGGTCTTTCGGTGTTTTCCGGGAAGTTATCCCGCGTTTAGTAGAAATCCTCACGCAGCACGTACCGGCACGACAGTAAATTTGAAAATGTGTTTATGAGTTTTGGGTGGATTGAAATAAACTTATTTAATGAAATATCTTATAATTTGGTGAAACGTTGGATAAAACGTGAATCGTTGAGGTGTGAATTGAAAGTTATCAGAAAACGGACGTTTTCGTGAAATGCGGTAAAGACTGTAACAGTCGTTAAAGTGAAAACTTTGGGCAAATCAAAAGTGTCAAGTTGAATTTTGAATGTTGGAACACTTTTAAAAATGATGGGAAAGGTTCGGTTTAGTTTAAACAAGAATTCGTGTTTTTGGTCCTGACGCGACCAGTAACGTTTTAAATAAATTTTAGGAGATTTAAATTAGAAAAGGGTGTCGAGTAAATACTCTAGATTATTGGAAAAATATTTTTAAAATCAATAAAAATACTGACTAACCCTGGGTAACATTTTTACTTAGCGAGAATTGAGTTTTTAGAGAACCCGACACAAAAATGAGACACCCCGAGCATCATAGGATGCTAACCAGGTATGGGACAAACAAGGGAACACCATGGAATGTTTTTAGCACCTTTGGTCCTAGTGAAGTACATATAACTTTTGTCTCAACCTAAAACACATACTTTGCATGTTTTTCCAAATCAAAAAAA
>BQNB010080428.1:13669-29938 GCA_026074375.1 Tanacetum coccineum
TGCCTGGCAGCACCAACTTTGCCTGGCAGTACTAACTTGTTAGTTTCCATTTAGTACCCTAAAATCCAATCTAAACTGCATCTTTGAACCAATCCAAGCATCAACACCATTGATAAACACTTTTGAGCAGCACCAACCAAGTCAGGCAGTACTAAGTTTTGGCCTGGCAGTATTAACCAAAGTGGCAGCACTAACTAACTCAGCACCATATGTAGCCCTCAGAAATGAATATAATGAACCCTAAATCATCATTATATCATCTAAAATCCATCTTCTAACTAAAATCATGTTATAAACTATACAACAAAGTAACCTGCTAACTTGCCTCCCCTGAACTAATGCAGCTATAGATTGATCATTCCAATGTTAACAATTAAGAAAATGAACCTGCACATCAAATAAGAGAAATTAGTTTCTCTTAAGGACCCAAGTCATTGCTGACTTGGGTCTGCCTAGTGGATCTTTAAAATTAACATTTTTACTAAGGCTTGATCCACTATTGTATTTGGAGACTTTTTTCCAGTAATGTCTTTTGGGTCTCCAATTACAACCTGCTGAGGGCTTAACAGCAGTTTCCCTTTTGCCCCCAACAGCACTAACTGCTTTGACCTCAGCAGTATTAACTTTTTGATTTGAAAAATTAGCTTTTGGTGATGTTGTTCTATTAAATGGCCTTCTAATAGGTGAAAGAGACTTATAAAAATTATTTCTTGGTCTGATTTCATTCACAATGGGTCTGGCAGTTTTAACTTTTCTAGCAGTACTAGTTGTTGCTGCTTGACTAGAGAGATTTTGTCTAGCAGTATTAACTGGAAATATGCCAGTTTTAGTTAGTACTGCTTTTGGAACAAACTTGTTTTGGTGATTCAATCTTTGCACATTGTTCCACACTGGTCTATTCTCCCCTTGACCAGTACCCTTACCCTTCCTTTTGTTCAATTCAACCTGTTTAGCCATTCTTTTCTCATGAAAATCATAATCTCTAATAAGATGACTAAAACTGCCACATACAAAACATGCCTTTTTAGTAAAGCCATATCCCAAACCCAACCTTTTGGACATTAAACCATTCCAGTCTCTCTTGCCGGCTTTAGGACTTGGACTATATGTGTTTTGTTCTTTAACAGTTTCCCTAGGAGTTTTTACATGCTTAGCAGTATTTACAAAAGCAAAACTCGATTTTTCCTGTTCTTTTGAAGGTTGAATCACATATTCATCATGTCTGACTCATACTGCTCAATGATAGGAGCATCAGACCAAACTTTGGGTTCGACTACAACTGGTTCAGGCACAGATTCAAGTGTTTCTACACTAGAATTAGACTCACAAGAGTCAAAATTACTGGTTTGAGTATCAAATTTACTAGTTTTAGACTGTTTTGGACCATATGTGAACATAGAATCATCTACTTCTCTATCAGATCCTGGAGGCATGTAATTTCCTGTCATTGAAGGGGGAACTTCATGCATGCCTTCAACATTTGCAAATCTATCATGCACATGACTATCTTCTACATCACTTGACCTACTGTCAAATACACTTTTAAGAACTTCTTTTTCATAACTTAAGACACCTTCATGTATTTGATTTCCATACCCAAGCCCAGATTTGTCCCTAGTACTCATCTGACTATTTAGCAGTTTACTAAGGCCTTTAGAAGAACTTTGAAAATTCTCAAGTTTGGTTTTTAATTCTTCTTTTTCTTTTACAGCTTCTGCTAATAGTTTCTTATGATATGTAAGCACATCAGTTTTATCATCTAAATCAATTTTCATAAATCTAATATTTTCCTCATACCAAAGTTGATTTTTCTTATGAGCAACTAATTGAGCTTCTACCTTTTTTAAAGCTTGAGTATATGCTTGAATTTCTATACTAGCATCACCAAGTTGTTCCCTTTGTTCATCATATAATTTTTTAAGTTTAGCATATGATTCCACACATTCTTTTGAACAAGATGTTACCTCAGTGTCTGAGCCTGAATTGCTGTAAGCCATCAAAGCAAAGTTCTCTTGTTCATCCTCTGCATGACCAGTCCAATCAACACCTTCTCCATCAAGAGTTACCAAAGCTTTAGGTTCCTCCTATTTTCCAGGTCTCCTCCCATTGTCTTTTGCTCTATATCCAGTGTTCCCTGCATCTCTTCTTCTGCTTTCTTGATTTCCTTTTGATCTGCATTCTCTAGCAAAGTGCCCTGTTTTGTAGCAATTGAAGCACTCAACTTTGGTCTTGTCAAATCCAATTGGTTCCTTGGCATCAAACTGCAGCCTTGTACTTGTCTTTTTGTAAAACTTCTTCAATCTTATTGAAATCATAGCTACTTGCTATTTTAAGTCCATCTCTTCTAAATCAAACTCATTAAGCTGCTACAGATCTTCATGATCCAATTGTGGACCACTGGATTGATTAGCAAAGAAAGAGTACATGAGTTCATCAGTGTATGATGAAGGGTTTTCCACTTTGTGAGTTGTAGCCAGAATAAGTTGGAAACAACTTTGAGCTAGTTACTAACATCATTAGTACTGCTAGTGCTTTCAGAAGAAACAAAGGCGACATTCTGTGCACTAGAGAGTGATCAGTAGAGCCATTTTTCATCAGCATCAAAGAATCTAAGATTGTTTATAGAGATTCATCAAAACAAGACTGTCCACTCCTGGTTTGGTTCCTCATGGATAAGGACACTTCGGACTAGGAAGAAGTAAAGGACCTAAAGGACTTCTGTTTGCATCTTAAGTGGAAACCACCCTACAAATGAATCTCAAGTTGACTCAGGAAGACTCTGAAACCTGTCATAACCTTTGTGCAGTCCTTCTGAGTTGGATACAGAAAAGCCTTCAAACTGTTGCTTTAAAATGTATTTATGCATCTTCTTTGATTCATCATTGCCACCAAATCTGGATTTGATAGCATCCCATCTCTTTAGCATCAGTCATCTTGTGAAATTTTGCTAATTTGGTTTCTGTAAATCTATAAGCAAGGTGGTCCTTGATTTTCTTTCTCTTTTCTGGCTAAAATTTCTTTAGCAGTTTTAGGAGGCAAAACCTTTATTACTCCATTTGTATCTGTTGAGACACTTACAGGACCATTTCCTTTTTGTATGACTTCCCATATAGGATAGTCTGTGCGGCTTAAGTAATGTTCCATTTTCATGGCCCAAATGTCATACTCACCTTTCTTCAGAATAGGAGTTTAATGGTTGATACAGTGGTGAGGGGCTGGTTTGCATGTTGGTGTTTGTTGTTGTGGTATGGGTGTTGTGGTATTTTATCTTTCTGATCCTGCCTGATAGATCTGAAAGGTCACAAGGTGTTTTATATGATGTGTTTTGGTAGACGAGCGCTTACCAGAGTTTCTACTACAAGCTATGATACCACTTGTAGATCCCAGACTTACATTGATCCATTTTTAGCCTTTTAAGGGTGGTTAGAAAACTGGGATTGATCCAAAACTAACATACTAGAGAAACAATGACTCATGAACACTATAAGCTATGCACGAAAACTAACTTATATTGATAAGAAGACAATGATAAAAAGAAACTTTGATTCTATTAATTGGCTGGGTTAAGATTACTACTATTAATATTTGCTGAAACTTGTTTTTTAACTTATATCTAACTATGCCGTTAGTGGTTATTTTATGCTCATAAGGAAATACCATCTAATGGGCTTACAAACGTGTGAAGAGCTTAATTGCATATAATTTCCTATTAATAACTCATGCATTATCCCTAACTGTCTAACTGTTTATATGCTAGCAGATAAACTTACTACTATCAGCACGCTATACTACTACTGGCTCTGTACTACAATGTTATGTCTGTACTACTCCTGATAAATTAACAGTACTGACTACTAGTCTAATTTTCTTGAATCTATTGCATTCTTCACCCAGCAGCTCTAAGTAGTAACGGTAGGAGTAACTTAGTTTAAGTAGCAGCACTAGTGTAGATGAAACTTCTGAAAATCCCAACAATTTAATCATAATGCTTTGTTACCAGTTTTTTTGATCCAAAGGCTTTAATTCCTCATGTTGAAGAGATATTAATACTTCATCATCAAAGGGTAAGAATGTATTACACCTTAGTGTGTTGTTGCAATCTTATTGCATCCATATCAAAAATCGTAAATCACTTGTAAATCTTGTAAAGTTGCGTAGTTGTTAGATCTTTGTGATTGTTGTAAGTATAGTTAGATCTTAGTGATCTTGTCTAGTAGTGTTAATTAGGTGTGAATAATTAGTAGTGATTGGTGAATTCTGTGGCTGGTGAAGAAACTAAGTGTGAAGAAGTTGTGTAGTCGTGATAAAGTCGTGAAGCTAAGTTGTGTAGTGAAGTTGTGAATTATGAGGAATAGATTTGGTTCTAGTTAAGATTAGAAATGTCCTTTAGCTTTGTGTCGTAAAATCAGGTATAAGAACGTTGTGTACGATTTTCTCTGCCTTAAGGTGCTTGTGGGAAATAGTGAAGATAACTCTTGAGTTAGTGTGCTTGGGGAGGGAAGTAGGGCGAGAGGTGCTTCTGTTACCGAACCACTATACTATCTCGCGTTGTTGTCGTTTGATTGTTTTACTCTTATATACTTGTGCTTGCATTTATTTTCTCATTTCTATCTTGTAATTGTTTAGATAAGGTATATTGTTATATTGTTCAAAGTGTTGAATTCACTATAAAGTCGAATCTAGAATAGCTTACAAACACTTTAAAACCTTAAAATTCAAAAAGCGGTTAAAACTATTTAACCCCCTTTCTAGTTTTCTACAATTGGATATAAAAGCCATGCTAACAAGAAATTTAAATAAATTATATTTTTAAACTTGAATCGATGCTATAGATCGGAAAAAATATATTTAGAGGGCAAATCTTGCAAAGACCACACTATTTGAAAGGATGGATTTATTTATTGAAAAATAGATTCGAAACTTATGTGAAGTCAAAAGATCTAGATCTTGGCATGTTATTACCGATGGTGATTTTCCTCCTATTCAAAATAATCCCAAAACTAAAAAGGATGAAGTTGTACATTTTCATAAAAAAAACGATGATCTTAAAAGAAACTTGCCAAAAATATGAAGCTAAATGGTAATTTTATAATGCATTTGCCACGTAAAGAAATAAAAATAATTTTATGTGTCAAACCGCCTAAGAATTTTGGGATACTTATAAATCACTTATCAAGGTTAATAATCTTAAGTCAAAGATAAACAAAATAAATCTTCTTGTTCAACAATATGAAACAATTTACGATTCTGGAAAAAGGAATCAATAGATATGGCCTTTTCTAAATTTTTACACACTGTTCTTACTAGTCTAAAGCACTTTATGAAGGTTTTTCTTAGCAAGAATTGTGTTAGGAGTTTCTTTAGGGCATTACATCTAAATGGCGCTGCGAAAGTCACGGCGATTGAAGAATCAAAGAACGCTAACCAACTTTACCTACTTGACGAACCTTATTGGAAACTTGAAGTTTATGTAGAAGTAATGAAGAAGATCTCGGAAAACGGCTAAAGCAAGAAAGAACAAAGTAGATCATATATTGCATTAAAGGTGAAAAGGAAGTAAGTGATGAAGATAGCTCAAGCTTCGATAGTGAAGATGAAGAGTATGCATCGGTACGTTTAAAGGAATTTCAAGAAAATTATTAAAAGAGCTCGAGAAAGATTTGTAAAGACAACCAAGGGGCGATAAAAAAAACATTCCAAAGAAGTAGAAAATGATGTTTATGGTAAAAGTGAAAGAAAATGTTTTTGATGTTGGTGTCCAAATCACTCTTTGGAGAATGTTTCAAGCCGCCAAAAGAACAAGGATCAAAGAAGCATTTATTAGAGAGCATGGAGCGACCATGGTGAAAATGAAGTGGAAAAGACTAAAGATGAAACTTGTCTTGTAGGCTGAAGCGCACGATTGAAATCTGCTAGGAATAAAACTTGGAACGATGAGTAGATTAAAAGATAGTGGTATGCTCAAAAACACTATGACGGTAATCAAAAGTTATTTCTTCATACAAAGCATACAACGGAGGAAACGTAATTTTTGGGAGCAACTTGCGCGGTAAAATCATAGGCAAATGTACGATTTCTCAAGACTCCCTAATAATTTGAAAATGTTGAGCACGTAAGATAACTTACTTATAACTTACTTATTGTAGGTCAATATGTGTATCCAATGCAAAGTAATATTTACCGACACGGTAGCGAATAATCAAAGACGAAAAGGATTAGTTAAAGGGAATTAGGAAAGAGGAATATATGTAATGAAACTAGGAAATAAACCGGAAGACAAAATATGCCTTGCAACATTGGACGAAAACTCCACACTATGGCATAAGAGATTAGGTCATGCTAATATGCAATTAATTCAATCATTAGCATCTAAAGAATTAGTTAGAAACCTACCCAAACTAAAATACGACCGACATTTTTGTGATGCTTGCAAAATTAGAAAACAAGCTCATGCGAGTCACAAGGCTAAAAATATAGTTTCAACAACTAGATGCTTAGAACTACTTCACATGGATTTGTTTGGCCCCTCTGCCATACGAAGTTATGGAGGGAATCGTTATACCTTAGTAATCGTAGATGACTATTCTCGATTCACATGGACTAGATTTTTAGCAAATAAAACCGAAGCCTTCGAAAAATTCGAAATATTTAGCAAAATGATCCAAAACAAATTAGGATGTTCCATTGTATCAATTAGAACGGATCATGGTCGGGAATTTGATAATGAAGTACAATTCGGAAACTATTGTGATTTAAATGGGATATCTCATAATTTTTCCGTTCATCGTTATTCTCCACAATAAAATAGGGTTGTATTAGAAAGAAAAAATCGCACTCTACAAGAAATGAGTAGAACCATGTTAAATGAACAATCCATTCCTCAAAAATTTTGGTGTAATGCGGTCGATACGTCAACCTATATAAACTAATGGAAGGTTTCACATTAGGACTTTTTTTAGGGAAAAACTCCATATGAGTTGTTAAGAGGTAGGAAACCAAACCTTAACTATTTTAGAGTATTCGAAAGTAAATGTTTTATTCTTAATACAAAATATTACCTCACCAAGTTCGACCCAAAGTCATACGAAGGTGTCTTCCTAGGATATTGCAAAAATTGTAAAGCATACATAATACTTAACAAACAACAGAAAGTTGAAAGTGTCGTTGAATGTAACTTTCGATGAAAACTCCTCCCTCCGGCCTAAAAAAAAAATCACCATTGGAAGATTGATGTGTAAGTGAGAAGAAGCTATTGAGTTAGTAAAACAAACCCATAGGCAATGATCTTGAAGACATATTATTTGGAAAACTAAATCAAATTGTAAATATTAAAGAATCCAATACTTCATCCCTAGAAACGTTATTGGTAATCTAAATCAAAGAATATAGGTCGCTAGCTCAAGAAAAAAGCAATTTCTTTTGCTTTATTTCATAATAGACCTAAATATTTAATGAGGCATTATTAAAAAGATGAAAATTGGGTTTAATGGCACGCAAGAGGAACTAAACCAATTTTAAAACAAATGATGGTTTGGGAACCGAGTCCCAATCCCGTGGATATGACTAATCATTTGAACAAAAATGGGTATATAGAAATAAACTCAATTGAAAATGGCGTACGTAACTAGAAAACAAAAGCTAGGGTAGTAGCCCAGGGTTATAATCAACACGAGGAATTAATTATGACGAAATCCTATGCAACCGTAGCTAGATTTAGAGTCCATATAGAATGCTTTTAGGCTTATGCGTGCGCACTAGACTTTAGTTATACCAAATGGATGTGAAGAGTAGCATTCTTTAACGGTTTTATCAATGTGGGAGGTTTAAGTGGCACAACCTTCGGTGATCATTGACTTCGCAAACCTTTTATGTCTATTGACTTAAGAAGATCTTTCATGGTCTTAAAATAGCCCCAAAAGCTTGGAATGATCGATTAAAAGCCTTTCTTATTAAACATGATTACTCCATGGGAATGGTAGATGATTGTATGTTTTGTACACGTAAAATATATATAAAATATAACCTTAAGAGAGAAATTAAGAAGATTACCAAGTTACCCTTGATAAAATTCACTCTCAAAAATATATATAATATAATATATAATACGTATATTAAACCGGGCAAGTATGATCACCCGGGTCGTTTCCCCAATGACTAGTGAAATTGAGACCACGTTTTAAGTTCGGATCCTGATTTGAATGAAGCAAAGATATTTGATTTTGGAAGGATATAAAATAAACAATTAAACAAATATGGAAACGCAACTAGAAAACAATTAGACTAAAATTTAACCCTAAAAATGTAAACTAAAATTTTACTAAATTAAGAAAAAGTATAGAAAATTATTAAAAATAAAAGCCCTAATTTTTATCTTTTTATAAAAGTTTAATTAAACTAATTAAAACTTAACCCTAATTATTAATTAAAACTTAATAAACTTATTAAAAACTTAACTAATGGACTAATGATGCAAAAAGGAAAAGGACTAACGGGGAAAAACACTTACTGACGGGGGGAACTAACTGGCAAACAACTAAGATCGAAAAGTTACACTATCTACCCTGAGAATCTACCCCGATAACAAGCTAAGGCCCGAATTAAGGTGAAATTTGAAAAGTGCTTATTATGAAAAACTCAAAGAAGCAAAGTTGTAAAGGGATCTAGCGGGAACAAAATTAATAAAGGCTACTTGGGCTGAAATTCACAAATAAGCTCAATAAGAGCTTATCTTTTAAGCTGTTACAGAAAGGAGGGCTTAACCCTTGGTTTTAGAAAATAAGCTATAAAAAACTCAAAACTAGATCAAAATGAAAAAGGAAAGAAGTTCTAAAGAGCTTATGATGTGCTTAATCTATAAATGCAAAGAAAACTAAGCTTAGAGTACTTTTATGCTACTGAAATTGATCATGAAATAAGCAAACTCAGGAAATAAGCAAAGGAGCACAAATTCCAAATGAGCTTAAAGGCTTATAAGGCTAAACTAGACTCTAAAACTTTAAGGACTTTTAAAACTACTTATAATCTATCTAATTAAGCTAGAAAATCTAGATCCATAAGCTAAATTAACAAATTTTAAATCCTAAAATTTCTAAGTACTGTTTTTGGAGTTTTTAACTTTTTGACAGCAAAAATAAGCTAAGATAGTCACGTGTAATTCATCCAAATGTCTTCGAAATGCGAAATACCTGAAAAGGAACGATTAAGTATTTGGGCATAAATGCACGATTTAGAGGGTTAAACGACCCCGAAAAAGTGTATAAAATGACACCTCATCAAATACCCCTATACTTGGGATTTGCTTGTCCTCATGCAAATGGGCTTTTCTATCTAGACAATAACAATATAAGGGGTCATTTTACCTACTCTTTAAACGTCTTTTATAACACAACCTTCTAGGCCTCATAATTAAAAGCACGGAAAATATACACTAGCACCTCACATAAGTGTTTAGGATTCTCTCTTTCACGCGGTTGTATAATAAATTATACATATGGGGGAAACGGAAAATCAACACTCATTACCTGTCATAGTATATAAATTACCATAGGCTTGATAAAGGATCAAACCTCCACCGCTAGGCGCAAGCATTATTCATTACTATCTAAGAGGTCTTTTAAAGGGTTGTGGGGTGTAGGTGTAAGATAACATATAAGGGAAACAATTAAACTGATTTAGAAGAGAAATAAAAAGGGGAAACTTACTTTTCCTTTATCAAACAAAATGAACCAATAAAGGCAACTAAATCTCTCTAGCTTATGAATATGCTAGAGTATAATCCTAGTATCACCTTCCAAGTAAGACCCCTCCCCTCAAAAGCACAAATACAATAAAGATCCATAATAGATTTAACTGATTTAAGGTTTAGATAAGATTAATATCGAATTCAAACAGCTCTATTTCAGCTTATAGACTGAAAGAGCTTAATATGAGCTTATTGAGACAATATGACTTATTAAGAGAGCTTATGACTTAAAAGAGAGCTTATAAAATGAGATTTAAAACACTAAAAACTGAATTTCATTAAGTAAACGAAGCTATTACAAACCTTGAAAAAGGAAATACATTAAAGAAAATTACGAATTTAAGCTAAAAATTAAAACTAAAAATCGACTACTAAAACCTAGATTATAAAGAAAAATTCCAGACTCCTTGTGTGTGTGAGAATGAGGCCTTTTTATAGTGCCCAGCTGAAGCTTCTAGGACCTCTGCCTTGCTCTCCAAACTTTTTAAATCTCTGCCATTATTTTATCTATATTGTGGAAAGGACTTGGAACATTTGTAGGACACCTGAGATTGCCCCAGGCTGGCATTCTTTGATGTGACATTTGTGTTAGTTATGAGAGTGATTTAGCACAAAAACCCACTTAAATTTGTGCTTTCAAATCTCTTGAACATGATTCCTCCTCTTATGCGTATTGGCCATTAGAGCTTGATTTGACTGATTTGTCCATCGAAATCTTGATATAGAAACCATTAAATAGACGTTTATAACCCTCAATTTCTATTTGCCCTTTTCTTTTACGCTATGCTGGTGAAATGGATAAGATGGGTGAATAGTAAAATGTGGTTTCCCGCCTATCTTCGACAGTTAAAACTGTTGATCTTTTGGGAAGTTAACACTTTTAGTCCTTGTCTTTCTTTTCTCTCTCTCAAGTTATAAATAACTTTCGAGAAATGCAAGAATGGCCATTGGAGAAGAAAATTGGCTAAAGCTTTGGATCTTTGCTTCTTTTTTGAAACTCTTCTTATTCTCGTTGGTCCTTATTGCTTTGATTTTGACTTTTTCTTATGACGTTTGACTTAACCGTACCAGCACACACAAAAACACAAATACAGAGCATATTTTTGCCATTTTTGGTCAGTTTTGGGTTTAATTGGGTATTTTTAGTGTACAAACGGATATTTGTATTTTACACCTATCAGCAGCCACAAAAACTCAGGCAATCTTGTAGCATCATTGAAAGCTCAAGAGATGTCCTATCTGTATTGCAGAGAGCAATATGTTGAGAGCTTTCTCATTGTTTTCCCTGGCATTGACAACAATTGAAGTTTCGGTGCAGAAGGGTTGACCTGAGCAGAAGCCTGTGTTCTATTGTAGCCTGGTCACCAATGGAGATTATATCCTATAGAATATGATTCAGTAATTGCATATACAGTCTCATCTTCATGCACCATAGTCATACTCACCTCCTGATGATTGAAAAAAATTCGTTAGTGCAGTGACAGATGAAGTAGGAGGGTGGTTTTTCAGCTTCAGACCACTTTAGTGTTTTTGCACGATATCGGGGATGTTCAAATTTCTTGCTTAATCAGAGTTTCCTCATCAGCTCTAGATACCACTTATAGAATCGATGAACACTAATTGTTGAACCTTAAGCTTGTCAAGGATATTACTCACCTGAATAAATCCAAGATAATAAATATGAAACGCTGACGACTGATACTATCAACTATGCGGAATCCTAATTGGATCAATATTTAAGAAGAACACCACAGCATAATCAAAAGATTACTTTTATTATCACACAGCTTGAACCTGCCTAACTGTTGCAGATTCCTATAAAACTAATAATCTAACGCTAACACTACTTCTAAGGACTCTTAACTCGTAACCTCACTATGACCTTCCAAGGGTCCTTTTATAAGACATCAAGGATTAACCCTATTAGGCTTACAACCTGCCATGCTTATCTTCTCCTAATACAACTCGTCATGTATATCTTCTCCTAGTACAATCCTTCTAAAACTCTAAAACAGTTATAAGCAGTACTTTGATATTGCTAACAGTACTTTTTATATACTAACATACTTAATAACACTAACAGTACTTTGTTTATCTGCCAGCAGTACTTTAAATATTTCCAAACATTGGGACTTTAACTCGGTGGGCTAATGAGTTCTTTTTAAAATCATCAAAGCTGTTTCTTTTCTAAATTAGTGTTCTTGGTTGTTTTTTTTAGTTTAGTATTGGTCTCGGCTAGTGTTTATGTTCCTGCTTATTTTCAAATAACAAAAAGTCACGTTTTATGTTGTAGAAGATATATTTCATATTTGTGATTCGAGTATTCATTTAAAAACAAAAACACATCGTTCGTCCTTGTTTTATTTTATTTTTGAGTTTGTAGTGTAAAAGCAACAAAGGTGCGTTGCTTATTTTCATTTCAAAACAACTTCCCTTTGACTTAGTCGACAGCTTATATAGGACTATTTTGATGTCGGCTTATTTTTGATAAGCTTGTTTTTGTGTGAAGCTTAAGACTCTTTAGTGACAAAACTTGTCAAGCTTGTGTTTTGATCGTGTACTTTCTCCTACTCGCGTATAAGTTCAAGGATTTTGTGGAAAAAAGGGTGAATTCGAGCTAGTTTGAAGATTACTTCTTCATTGCGTTTTGGTTTTTTTGTTGCGTTTTGTGGTGGAGACAAAGGAGTACAACTCGAAAGCGACCTTGAAAATGACATAAGTACACCGGCGTGTTGTCTTTATTCGTTGCGTTTTGCTCAAGAAGGTTGTGGTTTGGCTAAATATTTGTTGCGTTTTGCCTCACTTTGCGTTTTGCAACTTGCGTTTTGCAAGTGATTGAAGACCAATAGTGCTTAAAAACAAAATGTTACGCTGCCAAAATTTCCAAAACAATTGCGTCTTGTCCGAGTAAGCTTTGCGGTTTGTGTCATTTTCTAAATCGAAACTATACTCGAGTCCGCAATATATGCACGTGTAACATATTGATGGTAGGTTAAACGTTTAAGATTCGTGTTGTTTTGGTTTTTCGGGTTCGTGTTTCGGTTATCTACGGGACTTACAACTTATACCATCGTGATCGTGACATCGTTTCGATCTACGTGGTATATTTATTTTACACCGGCGATAACCGTACCGACCCGCGAGCTCATATTTGCAAACGTTTACACTTCATGAAATGCCAACGAAGAAGACAACTGATATAACGTGCATGATTTCTTTTCAAATTTAATAATATAGTTTAAATTTTCAAAATTTCTCTTTTCACCCTTAGATTTTCTTTAAGTTCATCTTTTAGCCCTTAGTTAAATAGATACATTTACTATTAACCTATAGTTTTTAATCTCTTTCACTTTTGACCTTTCATTTTCTAAATTTTTCCATATTACACATTTAGTTTTAAAACTTTTAATTTTAATTTTCTTTTTCAATTTTTTTTTGTTAAAATTTTTTTACTTTAAGCCTTTTTAATTTCAAATTTTTTATTTAAAACCTTAGTTTTTACCAGTAGTCATGTGTCAACAAAGTATTACACTGCTAGTCCTTATTTATGATTTAATAAACCGTTAGCCACTTAAAGTTTAACGTTTGATCACCGTTAGTCATTTTATTGGTCCTTTAAGCTCATAAATCGTTATCAAAAGTTCAAGTTCTTCAACAACAATAACGATTTCTCAAACAACAATTCTATTTTCACGGTTTTTCTTGATTTAGTAAAATCCCGCGAATTACTCACGTGTTTTCTCGGTTTAATCAAGACTTGTAAAATCCCGTGAACTAGATTTCCATTCTCAAACCACAACAAAATTCACTTTATCTACTTAAGATCCTTAATTATTTCACACATCGTATTTCAATGGAATCTTTGAATTCAAATTCACAAGAGAGAGAGTTGTATCAATTGCAACAAATGCAACACAAAGCAAAGGAAAGTTGCATGAAATCTTTTCGACTACTTCAATCACATCTCCAGGTTCTTTCATACAATGATTTAAAAATCAATGGATGTTTCGAACGGGCATTTGCGACACTCTTTGAACAAGATGTTCAGACTTTCACAGGCATAATGTTACTAAACTTGGATCAACTAGAAAAGCAACTTGACAAAGATGAATTTCAAGGAGATAGATCTATGGCTGCCTTTTGCGTGATCAACAAACAATTTTAGATGTTCATCGAATCGCAACTCACTTGGGATTATGACAGTCAAATGACAGAAAAGTATTTTGCTGAATACACTGGAATCGAAGTTAAACAGTTTAGAGAAACACTACTCCTACACATGGGTAATGTTAAGAAGTCTCTTGCTGAAAGAACACGTCATAAAAGACAGTATGATAGAAGGATGAATGAAAGACAGATGCAGTCAAGAGAGAGTAAGGTTGTTTCGAGTAAAGCATTGGATGCTAGTTTAGTTGTTACAGAATGCAGTGGGACAAAGTCAGATGAGCATATTACAAGCAGCAGTTCAGGGACTTATATCACACATGTTGTGGATGCAGATATCAGACCAGTAAATGACCAAGTGCCATTTGCTGAGGTACAATTGACTGCTCAACATAATGTCCTTGCTAATGAACAACAACATACTGAGCAATCTGAACCCATATATGACACATATCTGTTGGAAAATGTTGATAGCAATACCACTCCTGATTCAACAAATATGTGTCATAGGGGAGGAGAGATTGACCAGGATGCTGAACAAGATCAAGTAAAAAGTCCTTTGCTTAAGGCTGAGTTTCTCAAAATGAACGATATGGTTGAAAAAGAAGTTTATAATGAACTTTCAAACAGATTTTTACAACTTGAAAAACATTGTATTTCACTTGAAATTTCAATGCAACAAAAGGAAGAAAGTTTTCAAAGTA
This sequence comes from Tanacetum coccineum, assembly GCA_026074375.1. NCBI lineage: Eukaryota > Viridiplantae > Streptophyta > Magnoliopsida > Asterales > Asteraceae > Tanacetum > Tanacetum coccineum. The sequence continues at coordinate 28,280 of BQNB010080428.1, forward strand.
ACAAACCATGTAAGAATCAGGAGTCTCCTGAGTTTCGTGAATTTTTTGAGATAAATGATTTGAAAGATCAGCTACAGGCCAAAACCACACTAATTTTCAACTTGAAGAATCAAATTAAAAGTGTGAAGGAAGCAAGTAATAAAGCCAAGGTTAAACATTACATTGATGTTTTAGAAACAATAAACATTGAACTAGAAAGTAGTGTGGCTAAATTACTTGCAGAGAATGAGAAGTTAAATAACGAAAATGAGCATTTAAAATAGACTTACAAAGAACTTTATGATTCTATCAAAAAGACAGATTCAGACGAAAGATCATAATGACTTACTGATTGCTCAAGTAAATAGTAAGACTGTTGAAAATGCTGATTTAAAAGCTCAGATTCAGGAAAAGATTTTTGCGAATGTAGCATTGAAAAACGAATTAAGAAAGTTACAAGGAAATAGCGTGGATACTAAGTTTGCAAAACCATCAATCTTAGGGAAATCGGTTTTACAACCACCCAGAAACCAATCAGTTGTTAGGCAACCGAATGCGTTTAAATCTGAATGGCCTAACTTTTCAAAACCACGGTTTGCCTCCCAAGTTGATGTGAGTAACGTTTTGTCAAAACCAGTCACTCCTTATTATTTGCCTAAAGTTTGAGAATATGTGCTTGCAAAACCTCATCACGTGATTGCACCTGGCTTATCTAGGAATAGTCAAGAAGAACCGTATGGTTCAAATGATATGGCTTATAATCACTATCTAGAGGAAGCTAAGAAAAAGACACAAGAAAGAAATAGGAATTCAAAACCTAGTGTGATGCATACTACTAGTCTACAAAACACTACTAATGGTAGCAAACCAAATCCTAGGAGCAACAATCAAATATCTAGGAGTTTGCTTGTATCTAAGAGTAGTTATGGAATGTCAAATGGTGTGTCGCTAGTAGATAACTCTAGGAATTCTAGTTCTTTTTCTTACTCCAAACACTTTGTTTGCTCAACGTGTCATAAATGTATCTTTAATGCAAATCATGATAATTGTATAACAAAATTCCTGAAAGAGGTGAATTCTCGTGCTAAGGTTCAATCCCCTAAGACTAGAAACAACAACAAACCCGTAGAACGAAAGAGTCATACTCAGAAACCTAGTAGGCAGATTGCTATAGGATAGAGGTTTTCTCTCAACAAGTCTTCCGCTGTGCATGAGAAACCAAACACTCCTAGATCTTGTCTTAGGTGGATATCGACGGGTAAAATTTTCAAGCTTGTTGGTCTTAGGTGGATACCTACTGGAAAGATGTTCATCGATAGCACAACTAAGGTTGACAGTGAAACCCCAAATGGTTCAAATGAAGATATCACTAACCTATATGAATGCGATCAAACTCTTAATGTCAGTGCAGGTACTCTTAACCTAAGTGCAGGTACATATTTCAATCCTAATAAGGAAAGACTCAGAGTTTGGTTGCCAAAAAACTGATATCTTATAAACCAGGGCTTCAAGGAATTCTAATCTGATGAACATGAACAATGACGTTTGAACAAAATGGTTCAAGCCTCGTTCTTCAAAGTTTTATGACGTCTGTTCACATCAGTTAAGGCCTCGCTCTTCAATGACAAATGACGTCTGTTCACATCAAATCAGGCCTCGCTTTTCAATGACAAAATGACG